>JAVHZZ010000005.1:977500-1012500 GCA_036250195.1 Mixophyes australis | reverse complement strand
TACTGCCCCTCCCACTGCAGGGTGACACAGGCCGAAGGGAGCTATGATACATAGAGCCTGCTCCTCCCACTGCAGGGTGACACAGGAGGGAGCTATGAGACATGGACCTGCCCCTCCCACTGCAGGGTGACACAGACAGGAGGGAGCTATGAGACACAGAGCCTGTCCCTCCCACTGCAGGGTGACACAGACAGACACAGACAGGAGGGAGCTACGAGACATAGACCCGCCCCTCCCACTGCAGGGTGACACAGGCCGAAGGGAGCTATGAGACATGGACACTGCTTCTCCCACTGCAGGGCGATGCTGACATGATGGAGCAATGAGACATGGAGATAGTCCCTTTCATTCCAGGGTGACAGACATAATAGGGCTACTTGGGTGTCATTCCATGCACTGTTGCCCTGTATATATGTGCAGTGGGGTTAGAGAAAACAGAGCACGTGTGTCATTTTTCTGTGTGTAGTCTACATACATGGAGCGTGTAACATATCTCTTGTGCCTCCATTCTTTATGTAAAGACATCTGAATGGAAAAATCATCTTACCATGTATACATTGCATTGTGCTGTACGTAAACATTGCTGCATTAACCCTGCCCATAGGAGCTTACAATCTAGAATGTTACATGTTGTTCAGCTCCATGGTAATTGGGGGAGGGGCTGGTCACATATGGAGCCCTACGGTTTTCATCAGATTGGCCGGAAGGTTAGAAGTGGAGGTTTCTGTGGCATCAGGATAAATCCGAATACCGTCTTAATGTCGTCTTTACAAACCGTGTCAATCTGGAAGTTCTTCAGCATCTGGAGGGAGAGAGGCAACAACTAATACTGTATACTGTACTGGACTTGTCCTGGACAGAGCTGACAGTCCTGCCACTCTTTCCTCATCATTCCTCATTCATTCCACAGACTTACTTGCATTAGAAAAAGCATCATCTCCGTCTCAGCGAGTCTGCGTCCGATGCACTGCCGTGAGCCGAAGCCGAACGCCAGCGCCTTAAAGTTAGTGTCATCTCTGCTCGTCCAGCGCCTGGGCTCGTAGCGCAGGGGGTCTTGGAATACCAGAGAACTGCGTCCCATGGGGTACAAACCCACCTGGACCAGCGTCTGCAGAGGAAAGAGGGAGCCAACCGAGTTATCACCACCAGCATTTCTTCTAGAATGAATTAAGGATCATGTTCTCAGCCCCGACCCCCAGACTTCTCACTACCCTGGTGATACGCTTATTATGTGACGTTTATTAGAAGTCGTATGTGTGCGCTCTCTGTATGTTCTGGTACGAGCAGCTGGATAACTAGGGGAACAGTCAACCAATGACCGTAAACGGTGACGGATATCGACCAGCGATTTTTCACCCATTCCAGGCTGACCTCTACTTGGACCTTTTCCTACATCGGTCTAAGTTGCCCATGGTTTAAGGTGTATGACGTTAGTGACTGCAGCCATTAGTACATAGATTATCTGCCACGTGTACCCCGGACCCTCAGTCACAGGATGAAGCCCCCTCCTCTATGCAGTCATCCAGAAACATCTCTCACCCCGTTGGGAATGTGGTAGTTCTGCAACGTCATGTCCTTGGTCAGATGTCTCTGGACCGTGATCCCCACAGGATACAACCTGGAGAGAAGACCGATCAATAGTTTCTGTTTAGCACCTGACCACAGCTCACCATAATCTTCAGAATGACAGAATGAGATACAACGTTTCAACAAAGTATCTCAGATAATTCAAGAATTAATTTCTCACAATAATGTCTGTAACGATTACCTATAAATATCTGTGACTCTGCTGATAGTAACAGCACCACTGCCATGCTCGCCAGGGACCCCACAATAAGCTGCCCCGGGGCCCCCGGGTCTCTCTCCTACTAATGAAGGTGTAGCAGTTATTAAATACCATCCTCTCTGCTGTACAGAAGCCATGCAGACTGGGCAGCATGAATCACCCAATGACAGCACTCGGTGGTCTTTGTGTCTGCCCCCCCCCCCCCCCTCCCACATTAGGCTATTAGTGGTTATAGTGTAAGGTGCCGCGTACGCTATCTACGTCTAAATAATCTTTTGTCAAAAGACCTCTTGCTCTTTTCTCATTATGGGCCTGCACATGCTGTGGGGTACTTAGTTATTACATTCTTGACAATTTATGTTTTATGTAATAATGGGAAATGACGTCATGAACCCAGTTGTGAGGTCATTCAGAAGACATTTGTGATGACTGTTTCCTGAGGGGTAAAGTTAGAGAGCGGAGACATCGGTCGCATGGCCGCGCTGCTTCTCTGTCAGCACTAAGACTAGCCATTAGAGGACTGGCAGTCACTGCATGCTACAGTGCCTAGCGGCTTCATCTCCCCGATCATAGGGCAGTGTCACTGGTCCTCCAGTGTCACTCACCTCTCTTACATCCAATAAAAGGAGGAGGACGGTGACCTGAATACATCACTTTGCATGAGGAGCCCAGTTTTGCTTATTTGAGGGGAACACTCTTTGTAGGTAGGAAGTCTGTATGGTGGAAATCCAGCACTTACCGCAGTGTCTCTTTGATTGCTCCCTTCAGCAGCGGCAAGGAGCTCAGTAACTGGTTCAGGTCCTTAGGATTCTGGCTTTCCGCTTTCCGAATCTCATCCCGTAGATCTCTCTGAATAGACGGGTTCCGGGCCAGCTCAAAGAGGGTAAAGAGCAGGGGCATGGCGGTCTGGGAATGGAGAGAGATTACAGAGGATTAATTCTGATGGTAAAACCTCCGCTGAAATAAAATAATGTGTAAAGAGTGAGTTACAGGGCAGTAGAGGGTAGAAAAGGAATATTAGGGAGAAACACTGGGGCAAGGGACCAGACAATAAGGGCCCACAGGGCACAGACAAGGGGTAATTCCAGGATGATTGGATGCCAAGATCAGTTGACCCTAAATTCTGAGCCCAACTCACTGTGTCCACTCCTCCGGCCATCAGTTCGGTGATATTGGCCTTTACAGAGTCCAGTGGAAGCTCTGCTTGTAACAGCAACTCTGCCATGATACCGGAATATCCCCGCTCCTCACCCAGGCAGAATTCCTGGTAAATGTTCTGGATGCATCGATCGGCTGCAGGAATTAATACATGGTTAGAATGACCGAAGGATTCAGTAGCAAGTCAAGAAGATTTAAAGTCAGGATTACAACACATGAATAAGATAATAATAAGGTGAGGGAGCGGGGGATACATGGTACAAGGTATGGATAAGGTGAGGGAGAGGGGGATACATGGTACAAGGTAAGGATAAGGTGAGGGAGAGGGATACATGGTACAAGGTAAGGATAAGGTGAGGGAGAGGGATACATGGTACGAGGTATGGATAAGGTGAGGGAGAGGGGGATACATGGTACAAGGTATGGATAAGGTGAGGGAGAGGGATACATGGTACAAGGTATGGATAAGGGGAGGGAGAGGGATACATGGTACAAGGTAAGGATAAGGTGAGGGAGAGGGATACATGGTACAAGATAAGGATAAGGTGAGGGAGAGGGGGATACATGGTACAAGGTAAGGATAAGGTGAGGGAGAGGGATACATGGTACAAGGTAAGGATAAGGTGAGGGAGCGGGGGATACATGGTACAAGGTAAGGATAAGGTGAGGGAGAGAGATACATGGTACAAGGTAAGGATAAGGTGAGGGAGAGGGATACATGGTACAAGGTAAGGATAAGGTGAGGGAAAGGGTGATACATGGTACAAGGTAAGGATAAGGTGAGGGAGAGGCTAATACATGGTACAAGGTAAGGATAAGGTGAGGGAGAGGGGGATACATGGTACAAGGTAAGGATAAGGTGAGGGAAAGGGTGATACATGGTACAAGGTAAGGATAAGGTGAGGGAGAGGCTAATACATGGTACAAGGTAAGGATAAGGTGAGGGAGCGGGGGATACATGGTACAAGGTATGGATAAGGTGAGGGAGCGGGGGATACATGGTACAAGGTATGGATAAGGTGAGGGAGAGGGGGATACATGGTACAAGGTAAGGATAAGGTGAGGGAGCAGGGGATACATGGTACAAGGTAAGGATAAGGTGAGGGAGCGGGGGATACATGGTACAAGGTAAGGATAAGGTGAGGGAGCGGGGGATACATGGTACAAGGTAAGGATAAGGTGAGGGAGCGGGGGATACATGGTACAAGGTATGGATAAGGTGAGGGAGAGGGATACATGGTACAAGGTAAGGATAAGGTGAGGGAGCAGGGGATACATGGTACAAGGTATGGATAAGGTGAGGGAGAGGGATACATGGTACAAGGTATGGATAAGGTGAGGGAGCGGGGGATACATGGTACAAGGTATGGATAAGGTGAGGGAGCGGGGGATACATGGTACAAGGTAAGGATAAGGTGAGGGAGCGGGGGATACATGGTACAAGGTAAGGATAAGGTGAGGGAGAGGGGGATACATGGTACAAGGTAAGGATAAGGTGAGGGAGCAGGGGATACATGGTACAAGGTAAGGATAAGGTGAGGGAGCGGGGGATACATGGTACAAGGTAAGGATAAGGTGAGGGAGCGGGGGATACATGGTACAAGGTAAGGATAAGGTGAGGGAGCGGGGGATACATGGTACAAGGTATGGATAAGGTGAGGGAGAGGGATACATGGTACAAGGTAAGGATAAGGTGAGGGAGCAGGGGATACATGGTACAAGGTATGGATAAGGTGAGGGAGAGGGATACATGGTACAAGGTAAGGATAAGGTGAGGGAGAGGGATACATGGTACAAGGTAAGGATAAGGTGAGGGAGAGGGATACATGGTACAAGGTAAGGATAAGGTGAGGGAGAGGGGGGATACATGGTACAAGGTATGGATAAGGTGAGGGAGAGGGATACATGGTACAATGTAAGGATAAGGTGAGGGAGCGGGGGATACATGGTACAAGGTAAGGATAAGGTGAGGGAGAGGGGGGATACATGGTACAAGGTATGGATAAGGTGAGGGAGAGGGATACATGGTACAAGGTAAGGATAAGGTGAGGGAGCGGGGGATACATGGTACAAGGTAAGGATAAGGTGAGGGAGCAGGGGATACATGGTACAAGGTATGGATAAGGTGAGGGAGAGGGGGTACATGGTACAAGGTAAGGATAAGGTGAGGGAGCGGGGGATACATGGTACAAGGTAAGGATAAGGTGAGGGAGCTGGGGATACATGGTACAAGGTAAGGATAAGGTGAGGGAGAGGGGGATACATGGTACAAGGTAAGGATAAGGTGAGGGAGCGGGGGATACATGGTACAAGGTAAGGATAAGGTGAGGGAGAGGGGGATACATGGTACAAGGTATGGATAAGGTGAGGGAGCGGGGGATACATGGTACAAGGTAAGGACAAGGTGAGGGAGAGGGGGATACATGGTACAAGGTAAGGATAAGGTAAGGGAGAGGGGGATACATGGTACAAGGTAAGGATAACGTGAGGGAGCAGGGGGTACATGGTACAAGGTAAGGACAAGGTGAGGGAGAGGGGGATACATGGTACAAGGTAAGGATAAGGTGAGGGAGCGGGGGATACATGGTACAAGGTAAGGATAAGGTGAGGGAGAGGGGGATACATGGTACAAGGTAAGGATAAGGTGAGGGAGAGGGGGATACATGGTACAAGGTATGGATAAGGTGAGGGAGAGGGGGATACATGGTACAAGGTAAGGATAAGGTGAGGGAGCGGGGGATACATGGTACAAGGTAAGGATAAGGTGAGGGAGCAGGGATACATGGTACAAGGTAAGGATAAGGTGAGGGAGAGGGATACATGGTACAAGATAAGGATAAGGTGAGGGAGCAGGGGATACATGGTACAAGGTAAGGATAAGGTGAGGGAGCAGGGGATACATGGTACAAGGTAAGGATAAGGTAAGGGAGAGGGATACATGGTACAAAGTAAGGATAAGGTGAGGGAGCGGGGGATACATGGTACAAGGTAAGGATAAGGTGAGGGAGAGAGATACATGGTACAAGGTAAGGATAAGGTGAGGGAGAGGGATACATGGTACAAGGTAAGGATAAGGTGAGGGAAAGGGTGATACATGGTACAAGGTAAGGATAAGGTGAGGGAGAGGCTAATACATGGTACAAGGTAAGGATAAGGTGAGGGAGTGGGGGATACATGGTACAAGGTAAGGATAAGGTGAGGGAAAGGGTGATACATGGTACAAGGTAAGGATAAGGTGAGGGAGAGGCTAATACATGGTACAAGGTAAGGATAAGGTGAGGGAGCGGGGGATACATGGTACAAGGTATGGATAAGGTGAGGGAGCGGGGGATACATGGTAGAAGGTAAGGATAAGGTGAGGGAGCGGGGGGTACATGGTACAAGGTAAGGATAAGGTGAGGGAGCAGGGGATACATGGTACAAGGTAAGGATAAGGTGAGGGAGCGGGGGATACATGGTACAAGGTAAGGATAAGGTGAGGGAGCGGGGGATACATGGTACAAGGTAAGAATAAGGTGAGGGAGAGGGATACATGGTACAAGGTAAGGATAAGGTGAGGTAGAGGGATACATGGTACAAGGTAAGGATAAGGTGAGGGAGCAGGGGATACATGGTACAAGGTATGGATAAGGTGAGGGAGAGGGATACATGGTACAAGGTAAGGATAAGGTGAGGGAGAGGGATACATGGTACAAGGTAAGGATAAGGTGAGGGAGAGGGATACATGGTACAAGGTAAGGATAAGGTGAGGGAGCAGGGGATACATGGTACAAGGTAAGGATAAGGTGAGGGAGCAGGGGATACATGGTACAAGGTATGGATAAGGTGATGGAGAGGGATACATGGTACAAGGTATGGATAAGGTGAGGGAGAGGGATACATGGTACAAGGTAAGGATAAGGTGAGGGAGAGGAATACATGGTACAAGGTATGGATAAGGTGAGGGAGAGGGATACATGGTACAAGGTAAGGATAAGGTGAGGGAGAGGGGGATACATGGTACAAGGTAAGGATAAGGTGAGGGAGCGGGGGATACATGGTACAAGGTAAGGATAAGGTGAGGGAGAGGGATACATGGTACAAGGTAAGGATAAGGTGAGGGAGCGGGGGATACATGGTACAAGGTAAGGATAAGGTGAGGGAGCGGGGGATACATGGTACAAGGTAAGGATAAGGTGAGGGAGCGGGGGATACATGGTACAAGGTAAGGATAAGGTGAGGGAGGGGGGATACATGGTACAAGGTAAGGATAAGGTGAGGGAGAGGGGGATACATGGTACAAGGTATGGATAAGGTGAGGGAGAGGGATACATGGTACAAGGTAAGGATAAAGTGAGGGAGTGGGGGATACATGGTACAAGGTAAGGATAAGGTGAGGGATCGGGGGATACATGGTACAAGGTATGGATAAGGTGAGGGAGAGGGATACATGGTACAAGGTAAGGATAAGGTGAGGGAGTGGGGGATACATGGTACAAGGTAAGGATAAGGTGAGGGAGAGGGGGTTACATGGTACAAGGTATGGATAAGGTGAGGGAGCGGGGGATACATGGTACAAGGTAAGGATAAGGTGAGGGAGAGGGGGTACATGGTACAAGGTAAGGATAAGGTGAGGGAGCGGGGGATACATGGTACAAGGTAAGGATAAGGTGAGGGAGCGGGGGATACATGGTACAAGGTAAGGATAAGGTGAGGGAGAGGGGGATACATGGTACAAGGTAAGGATAAGGTGAGGAAGCGGGGGATACATGGTACAAGGTAAGGATAAGGTGAGGGAGAGGGATACATGGTACAAGGTAAGGATAAGGTGAGGGAGCGGGGGATACATGGTACAAGGTAAGGATAAGGTGAGGGAGCGGGGGATACATGGTACAAGGTAAGGATAAGGTGAGGGAGCGGGGGATACATAGTACAAGGTAAGGATAAGGTGAGGGAGAGGGGGATACATGGTACAAGGTAAGGATAAGGTGAGGGAGAGGGGGATACATGGTACAAGGTATGGATAAGGTGAGGGAGAGGGATACATGGTACAAGGTAAGGATAAAGTGAGGGAGTGGGGGATACATGGTACAAGGTAAGGATAAGGTGAGGGTGCGGGGGATACATGGTACAAGGTAAGGATAAGGTGAGGGAGAGGGATACATGGTACAAGGTAAGGATAAGGTGAGGGAGAGGGATACATGGTACAAGATAAGGATAAGGTGAGGGAGCAGGGGATACATGGTACAAGGTAAGGATAAGGTGAGGGAGCAGGGGATACATGGTACAAGGTAAGGATAAGGTGAGGGAGAGGGATACATGGTACAAAGTAAGGATAAGGTGAGGGAGCGGGGGATACATGGTACAAGGTAAGGATAAGGTGAGGGAGAGAGATACATGGTACAAGGTAAGGATAAGGTGAGGGAGAGGGATACATGGTACAAGGTAAGGATAAGGTGAGGGAAAGGGTGATACATGGTACAAGGTAAGGATAAGGTGAGGGAGAGGCTAATACATGGTACAAGGTAAGGATAAGGTGAGGGAGTGGGGGATACATGGTACAAGGTAAGGATAAGGTGAGGGAAAGGGTGATACATGGTACAAGGTAAGGATAAGGTGAGGGAGAGGCTAATACATGGTACAAGGTAAGGATAAGGTGAGGGAGCGGGGGATACATGGTACAAGGTATGGATAAGGTGAGGGAGCGGGGGATACATGGTACAAGGTAAGGATAAGGTGAGGGAGCGGGGGGTACATGGTACAAGGTAAGGAGAAGGTGAGGGAGCAGGGGATACATGGTACAAGGTAAGGATAAGGTGAGGGAGTGGGGGATACATGGTACAAGGTAAGGATAAGGTGAGGGAGCGGGGGATACATGGTACAAGGTAAGGATAAGGTGAGGGAGAGGGATACATGGTACAAGGTAAGGATAAGGTGAGGTAGAGGGATACATGGTACAAGGTAAGGATAAGGTGAGGGAGCAGGGGATACATGGTACAAGGTATGGATAAGGTGAGGGAGAGGGATACATGGTACAAGGTAAGGATAAGGTGAGGGAGCAGGGGATACATGGTACAAGGTAAGGATAAGGTGAGGGAGCAGGGGATACATGGTACAAGGTATGGATAAGGTGATAAAGAGGGATACATGGTACAAGGTATGGATAAGGTGAGGGAGAGGGATACATGGTACAAGGTAAGGATAAGGTGAGGGAGAGGAATACATGGTACAAGGTATGGATAAGGTGAGGGAGAGGGATACATGGTACAAGGTAAGGATAAGGTGAGGGAGAGGGGGATACATGGTACAAGGTAAGGATAAGGTGAGGGAGCGGGGGATACATGGTACAAGGTAAGGATAAGGTGAGGGAGAGGGATACATGGTACAAGGTAAGGATAAGGTGAGGGAGCGGGGGATACATGGTACAAGGTAAGGATAAGGTGAGGGAGCGGGGGATACATGGTACAAGGTAAGGATAAGGTGAGGGAGCGGGGGATACATGGTACAAGGTAAGGATAAGGTGAGGGAGGGGGGATACATGGTACAAGGTAAGGATAAGGTGAGGGAGAGGGGGATACATGGTACAAGGTATGGATAAGGTGAGGGAGAGAGATACATGGTACAAGGTAAGGATAAAGTGAGGGAGTGGGGGATACATGGTACAAGGTAAGGATAAGGTGAGGGATCGGGGGATACATGGTACAAGGTATGGATAAGGTGATGGAGAGGGATACATGGTACAAGGTAAGGATAAAGTGAGGGAGTGGGGGATACATGGTACAAGGTAAGGATAAGGTGAGGGAGAGGGGGTTACATGGTACAAGGTATGGATAAGGTGAGGGAGCGGGGGATACATGGTACAAGGTAAGGATAAGGTGAGGGAGAGGGGGTACATGGTACAAGGTAAGGATAAGGTGAGGGAGCGGGGGATACATGGTACAAGGTAAGGATAAGGTGAGGGAGCGGGGGATACATGGTACAAGGTAAGGATAAGGTGAGGGAGAGGGGGATACATGGTACAAGGTAAGGATAAGGTGAGGGAGCGGGGGATACATGGTACAAGGTAAGGATAAGGTGAGGGAGAGGGATACATGGTACAAGGTAAGGATAAGGTGAGGGAGCGGGGGATACATGGTACAAGGTAAGGATAAGGTGAGGGAGCGGGGGATACATGGTACAAGGTAAGGATAAGGTGAGGGAGCGGGGGATACATAGTACAAGGTAAGGATAAGGTGAGGGAGAGGGGGATACATGGTACAAGGTAAGGATAAGGTGAGGGAGAGGGGGATACATGGTACAAGGTATGGATAAGGTGAGGGAGAGGGATACATGGTACAAGGTAAGGATAAAGTGAGGGAGTGGGGGATACATGGTACAAGGTAAGGATAAGGTGAGGGAGCGGGGGATACATGGTACAAGGTAAGGATAAGGTGAGGGAGAGGGATACATGGTACAAGGTAAGGATAAGGTGAGGGAGCGGGGGATACATGGTACAAGGTAAGGATAAGGTGAGGGAGAGGGGGATACATGGTACAAGGTAAGGATAAGGTGAGGGAGCAGGGGATACATGGTACAAGGTAAGGATAAGGTGAGGGAGAGGGGGATACATGGTACAAGGTAAGGATAAGGTGAGGGAGCGGGGGATACATGGTACAAGGTAAGGATAAGGTGAGGGAGCGGGGGATACATGGTACAAGGTAAGGATAAGGTGAGGGAGAGGGAGAGGGATACATGGTACAAGGTAAGGATAAGGTGAGGGAGCGGGGGATACATGGTACAAGGTAAGGATAAGGTGAGGGAGCGGGGGATACATGGTACAAGGTAAGGATAAGGTGAGGGAGTGGGGGATACATGGTACAAGGTAAGGATAAGGTGAGGGAGAGGGATACATGGTACAAGGTAAGGATAAGGTGAGGGAGCGGGGGATACATGGTACAAGGTAAGGATAAGGTGAGGGAGAGGTATACATGGTACAAGGTAAGGATAAGGTGAGGGAGAGGGGGATACATGGTACAAGGTAAGGATAAGGTGAGGGAGCAGGGGATACATGGTACAAGGTAAGGATAAGGTGAGGGAGAGGGGTATACATGGTACAAGGTAAGGATAAGGTGAGGGAGAGGGGGATACATGGTACAAGGTAAGGATAAGGTGAGGGAGCAGGGGATACATGGTACAAGGTAAGGATAAGGTGAGGGAGCGGGGGATACATGGTACAAGGTAAGGATAAGGTGAGGGAGCGGGGGATACATGGTACAAGGTAAGGATAAGGTGAGGGAGCGGGGGATACATGGTACAAGGTAAGGATAAGGTGAGGGAGCGGGGGATACATGGTACAAGGTAAGGATAAGGTGAGGGAGCGGGGGATACATGGTACAAGGTATGGATAAGGTGAGGGAGCGGGGGATACATGGTACAAGGTAAGGATAAGGTGAGGGAGCAGGGGATACATGGTACAAGGTAAGGATAAGGTGAGGGAGCGGGGGATACATGGTACAAGGTAAGGATAAGGTGAGGGAGCGGGGGATACATGGTACAAGGTATGGATAAGGTGAGGGAGCGGGGGATACATGGTACAAGGTAAGGATAAGGTGAGGGAGCGGTGAATACATGGTACAAGGTAAGGATAAGGTGAGGGAGCAGGGGATACGTGGTACAAGGTAAGGATAAGGTAAGGGAGCAGGGGATACATGGTACAAGGTAAGGATAAGGTGAGGGAGCGGGGGATACATGGTACCAGGTATGGATAAGGTAAGGGAGAGGGTGATACATGGTACAAGGTAAGGATAAGGTGAGGGAGCGGGGGATACATGGTACAAGGTAAGGATAAGGTGAGGGAGAGGGGGATACATGGTACAAGGTAAGGATAATGTGAGGGAGCGGGGGATACATGGTACAAAGTAAGGATAAGGTGAGGGAGCGGGGCATACATGGTACAAGGTAAGGATAAGGTAAGGGAGAGGGGGTTACATGGTACAAGGTAAGGATAAGGTGAGGGAGCGTGGGATACATGGTACAAGGTATGGATAAGGTAAGGGAGAGGGTGATACATGGTACAAGGTAAGGATAAGGTGAGGGAGCGGGGGATACATGGTACAAGGTAAGGATAAGGTGAGGGAGCGGGGGATACATGGTACAAGGTAAGGATAAGGTAAGGGAGAGGGGGATACATGGTACAAGGTAAGGATAAGGTAAGGGAGAGGGAGATACATGGTACAAGGTAAGGATAAGGTGAGGGAGCGGGGGATACATGGTACAAGGTAAGGATAAGGTGAGGGAGCGGGGGATACATGGTACAAGGTAAGGATAAGGTGAGAAGAGGGGGATACATGGTACAAGGTAAGGATAATGTGAGGGAGCGGGGGATACATGGTACAAGGTAAGGATAAGGTAAGGGAGAGGGGGATACATGGTACAAGGTAAGGATAAGGTGAGGGAGCAGGGTTACATAGTACAAGGTAAGGATAAGGTGAGGGAGAGGGGGATACATGGTACAAGGTAAGGATAAGGTGAGGGAGAGGGGGTACATGGTACAAGGTAAGGATAAGGTGAGGGAGCGGGGGATACATGGTACAAGGTAAGGATAAGGTGAGGGAGCGGGGATACATGGTACAAGGTAAGGATAATGTGAGGGAGCGGGGGGTACATGGTACAAGGTATGGATAAGGTGAGGGAGAGGGGGATACATGGTACAAGGTAAGGATAAGGTGAGGGAGCGGGGGATACATGGTACAAGGTAAGGATAATGTGAGGGAGCGGGGGATACATGGTACAAGGTAAGGATAAGGTAAGGGAGAGGGGGATACATGGTACAAGGTAAGGATAAGGTGAGGGAGCAGGGTTACATAGTACAAGGTAAGGATAAGGTGAGGGAGAGGGGGATACATGGTACAAGGTAAGGATAAGGTGAGGGAGAGGGGGTACATGGTACAAGGTAAGGATAAGGTGAGGGAGCGGGGGATACATGGTACAAGGTAAGGATAAGGTGAGGGAGCGGGGGATACATGGTACAAGGTAAGGATAATGTGAGGGAGCGGGGGGTACATGGTACAAGGTATGGATAAGGTGAGGGAGAGGGGGATACATGGTACAAGGTAAGGATAAGGTGAGGGAGCGGGGGATACATGGTACAAGGTAAGGATAAGGTGAAGGAGAGGGGGATACATGGTACAAGGTATGGACAAGGTGAGGGAGCGGGGGTACATGGTACAAGGTAAGGATAAGGTGAGGGAGCGGGGGATACATGGTACAAGGTAAGGATAAGGTGAGGGAGCTAGGGATACATGGTACACGGTATGGATAAGGTGAGGGAGCAGGGGATACATGGTACAAGGTAAGGATAAGGTGAGGGAGAGGGATACATGGTACAAGGTAAGGATAAGGTGAGGGAGCAGGGGATACATGGTACAAGGTAAGGATAAGGTGAGGGAGAGGGATACATGGTACAAAGTAAGGATAAGGTGAGGGAGAGGGATACATGGTACAAGGTAAGGATAAGGTGAGGGAGCGGGGGATACATGGTACAAGGTAAGGATAAGGTGAGGGAGCGGGGGATACATGGTACAAGGTAAGGATAAGGTGAGGGAGCAGGGGGTACATGGTACAAGGTAAGGATAAGGTGAGGGAGCGGGGGATACATGGTACAAGGTAAGGATAAGGTGAGGGAGAGGGGGATACATGGTACAAGGTAAGGATAAGGTGAGGGAGCGGGGGATACATGGTACAAGGTAAGGATAAGGTGAGGGAGAGGAATACATGGTACAAGATAAGGATAAGGTGAGGGAGCGGGGGATACATGGTACAAGGTAAGGATAAGGTGAGGGAGAGGGATACATGGTACAAGGTAAGGATAAGGTGAGGGAGAGGGGATACATGGTACAAGGTAAGGATAAGGTGAGGGAGAGGGGGGATACATGGTAAAAGGTAAGGATAAGGTGAGGGAGCAGGGGATACATGGTACAAGGTAAGGATAAGGTGAGGGAGAGGGGGATACATGGTACAAGGTATGGATAAGGTGAGGGAGCAGGGGGTACATGGTACAAGGTAAGGATAAGGTGAGGGAGAGGGGGATACATGGTACAAGGTATGGATAAGGTGAGGGAGCAGGGGATACATGGTACAAGGTAAGGATAAGGTGAGGGAGAGGGGGATACATGGTACAAGGTAAGGATAAGGTGAGGGAGCAGGGGATACATGGTACAAGGTAAGGATAAGGTGAGGGAGAGGGGGATACATGGTACAAGGTATGGATAAGGTGAGGGAGCAGGGGGTACATGGTACAAGGTAAGGATAAGGTGAGGGAGAGGGATACATGGTACAAGGTAAGTATAAGGTGAGGGAGCGGGGGATACATGGTACAAGGTATGGATAAAGTGAGGGAGCAGGGGATACATGGTACAAGGTAAGGATAAGGTGAGGGAGAGGGATACATGGTACAAGGTAAGTATAAGGTGAGGGAGCGGGGGATACATGGTACAAGGTATGGATAAGGTGAGGGAGCAGGGGGTACATGGTACAAGGTAAGGATAAGGTGAGGGAGCGGGGGATACATGGTACAAGGTAAGGATAAGGTGAGGGAGCGGGGGATACATGGTACAAGGTAAGGATAAGGTGAGGGAGAGGGATACATGGTACAAGGTAAGGATAAGGTGAGGGAGCGGGGGATACATGGTACAAGGTAAGGATAAGGTGAGGGAGCAGGGGGTACATGGTACAAGGTAAGGATAAGGTGAGGGAGAGGGGGATACATGGTACAAGGTATGGATAAGGTGAGGGAGCAGGGGATACATGGTACAAGGTAAGGATAAGGTGAGGGAGAGGGGGATACATGGTACAAGGTAAGGATAAGGTGAGGGAGCAGGGGATACATGGTACAAGGTAAGGATAAGGTGAGGGAGAGGGGGATACATGGTACAAGGTATGGATAAGGTGAGGGAGAGGGATACATGGTACAAGGTAAGGATAAGGTGAGGGAGAGGGGATACATGGTACAAGGTAAGGATAAGGTGAGGGAGAGGGGGGATACATGGTACAAGGTAAGGATAAGGTGAGGGAGCAGGGGATACATGGTACAAGGTAAGGATAAGGTGAGGGAGAGGGGGATACATGGTACAAGGTATGGATAAGGTGAGGGAGCAGGGGGTACATGGTACAAGGTAAGGATAAGGTGAGGGAGAGGGGGATACATGGTACAAGGTATGGATAAGGTGAGGGAGCAGGGGATACATGGTACAAGGTAAGGATAAGGTGAGGGAGAGGGGGATACATGGTACAAGGTAAGGATAAGGTGAGGGAGCAGGGGATACATGGTACAAGGTAAGGATAAGGTGAGGGAGAGGGGGATACATGGTACAAGGTATGGATAAGGTGAGGGAGCAGGGGGTACATGGTACAAGGTAAGGGTAAGGTGAGGGAGAGGGATACATGGTACAAGGTAAGTATAAGGTGAGGGAGCGGGGGATACATGGTACAAGGTATGGATAAGGTGAGGGAGCAGGGGATAAATGGTACAAGGTAAGGATAAGGTGAGGGAGAGGGATACATGGTACAAGGTAAGTATAAGGTGAGGGAGCGGGGGATACATGGTACAAGGTATGGATAAGGTGAGGGAGCAGGGGGTACATGGTACAAGGTAAGGATAAGGTGAGGGAGCGGGGGATACATGGTACAAGGTAAGGATAAGGTGAGGGAGCGGGGGATACATGGTACAAGGTAAGGATAAGGTGAGGGAGAGGGATACATGGTACAAGGTAAGGATAAGGTGAGGGAGCGGGGGATACATGGTACAAGGTAAGGATAAGGTGAGGGGGAGGGGGATACATGGTACAAGGTATGGATAAGGTGAGGGAGCGGGGGATACATGGTACAAGGTAAGGATAAGGTGAGGGAGCGGGGGATACATGGTACAAGGTAAGGATAAGGTGAGGGAGCAGGGGGTACATGGTACAAGGTAAGGATAAGGTGAGGGAGCGGGGGGTACATGGTACAAGGTAAGGATAAGGTGAGGGAGCGGGGGATACATGGTACAAGGTAAGGATAAGGTGAGGGAGCGGGGGGTACATGGTACAAGGTAAGGATAAGGTGAGGGAGCGGGGGATACATGGTACAAGGTAAGGATAAGGTGAGGGAGCGGGGGATACATGGTACAAGGTAAGGATAAGGTGAGGGAGCAGGGGATACATGGTACAAGGTAAGGATAATGTGAGGGAGAGGGGGTACATGGTACAAGGTAAGGATAAGGTGAGGGAGCAGGGGATACATGGTACAAGGTAAGGATAAGGTGAGGGAGAGGGGGGATACATGGTACAAGGTAAGGATAAGGTGAGGGAGCAGGGGATACATGGTACAAGGTAAGGATAAGGTGAGGGAGCGGGGGATACATGGTACAAGGAATGGACAAGGTGAGGGAGCGGGGGATACATGGTACAAGGTAAGGATAAGGTGAGGGAGCGGGGGATACATGGTACAAGGTAAGGATAAGGTGAGGGAGCGGGGGATACATGGTACAAGGTAAGGATAAGGTGAGGGAGCAGGGGATACATGGTACAAGGTAAGGATAAGGTGAGGGAGCGGGGGATACATGGTACAAGGAATGGACAAGGTGAGGGAGCGGGGGATACATGGTACAAGGTAAGGATAAGGTGAGGGAGCGGGGGATACATGGTACAAGGTAAGGATAAGGTGAGGGAGCAGGGGATACATGGTACAAGGTATGGATAAGGTGAGGGAGAGGGGGATACATGGTACAACGTAAGGATAAGGTGAGGGAGAGGGGGATACATGGTACAAGGTAAGGATAAGGTGAGGGAGCGGGGGATACATGGTACAAGGTAAGGATAAGGTGAGGGAGAGGGATACATGGTACAAGGTAAGGATAAGGTGAGGGAGAGGGATACATGGTACAAGGTAAGGATAAGGTGAGGGAGCGGGGGATACATGATACGAGGTAAGGATAAGGTGAGGGAGCGGGGGATACATGGTACAAGGTAAGGATAAGGTAAGGGAGAGGGGAATACATGGTACAAGGTATGGATAAGGTGAGGGAGCAGGGGATAAATGGTACAAGGTATGGATAAGGTGAGGGAGCGGGGGATACATGGTACAAGGTAAGGATAAGGTGAGGGAGAGGGATACATGGTACAAGGTAAGGATAAGGTGAGGGAGCGGGGGATACATGGTACAAGGTAAGGATAAGGTGAGGGAGCAGGGGATAAATGGTACAAGGTATGGATAAGGTGAGGGAGCGGGGGATACATGGTACAAGGTAAGGATAAGGTGAGGGAGAGGGGGATACATGGTACAAGGTAAGGATAAGGTGAGGGAGAGGGGGATACATGGTACAAGGTAAGGATAATGTGAGGGAGAGGAGGATACATGGTACAAGGTATGGATAAGGTGAGGGAGCAGGGGATACATGGTACAAGGTAAGGATAAGGTGAGGGAGCAGGGGATACATGGTACAAGGTAAGGATAAGGTGAGGGAGAGGGGGATACATGGTACAAGGTATGGATAAGGTGAGGGAGAGGGGGATACATGGTACAAGGTAAGGATATGGTGAGGGAGAGGGGATACATGGTACAAGGTATGGATAAGGTGAGGGAGCAGGGGATACATGGTACAAGGTAAGGATAAGGTGAGGGAGAGGGGGATACATGGTACAAGGTAAGGATAAGGTGAGGGAAAGGGTGATACATGGTACAAGGTAAGGATAAGGTGAGGGAGCAGGGGATACATGGTACAAGGTAAGGATAAGGTGAGGGAGGGGGATACATGGTACAAGGTATGGATAAGGTGAGGGAGAGGGGGATACATGGTACAAGGTAAGGATAAGGTGAGGGAGCGGGGGATACATGGTACAAGGTAAGGATAATGTGAGGGAGAGGGATACATGGTACAAGGTATGGATAAGGTGAGGGAGCAGGGGATACATGGTACAAGGTAAGGATAAGGTGAGGGAGAGGGGGATACATGGTACAAGGTAAGGATAAGGTGAGGGAAAGGGTGATACATGGTACAAGGTAAGGATAAGGTGAGGGAGCAGGAGATACATGGTACAAGGTAAGGATAAGGTGAGGGAGGGGGATACATGGTACAAGGTATGGATAAGGTGAGGGAGCGGGGGATACATGGTACAAGGTATGGATAAGGTGAGGGAGGGGGATACATGGTACAAGGTAAGGATAAGGTGAGGGAGAGGGGGATACATGGTACAAGGTAAGGATAAGGTGAGGGAGAGGGATACATGGTACAAGGTATGGATAAGGTGAGGGAGAGGGGGGATACATGGTACAAGGTATGGATAAGGTGAGGGAGCGGGGGATACATGGTACAAGGTAAGGATAAGGTGAGGGAGAGGGGGATACATGGTACAAGGTAAGGATAAGGTGAGGGAGCAGGGGATACATGGTACAAGGTAAGGATAAGGTGAGGGAGAGGGGGGATACATGGTACAAGGTATGGATAAGGTGAGGGAGAGAGGGATACATGGTACAAGGTAAGGATAAGGTGAGGGAGAGGGATACATGGTACAAGGTAAGGATAAGGTGAGGGAGAGGGGGATACATGGTACAAGGTAAGGATAAGGTGAGGGAGCGGGGGATACATGGTACAAGGTAAGGATAAGGTGAGGGAGCGGGGGATACATGGTACAAGGTAAGGATAAAGTGAGGGAGTGGGGGATACATGGTACAAGGTATGGACAAGGTGAGGGAGAGGGGGATACATGGTACAAGGTAAGGATAAGGTGAGGGAGAGGGGGTTACATGGTACAAGGTAAGGATAAGGTGAGGGAGCGGGGGATACATGGTACAAGGTAAGGATAATGTGAGGGAGAGGGGGATACATGGTACAAGGTATGGATAAGGTGAGGGAGAGGGGTATACATGGTACAAGGTAAGGATAATGTGAGGGAGAGGGATACATGGTACAAGGTATGGATAAGGTGAGGGAGCAGGGGATACATGGTACAAGGTAAGGATAAGGTGAGGGAGAGGGGGATACATGGTACAAGGTAAGGATAAGGTGAGGGAAAGGGTGATACATGGTACAAGGTAAGGATAAGGTGAGGGAGCAGGAGATACATGGTACAAGGTAAGGATAAGGTGAGGGAGGGGGATACATGGTACAAGGTATGGATAAGGTGAGGGAGCGGGGGATACATGGTACAAGGTATGGATAAGGTGAGGGAGGGGGATACATGGTACAAGGTAAGGATAAGGTGAGGGAGAGGGGGATACATGGTACAAGGTAAGGATAAGGTGAGGGAGAGGGATACATGGTACAAGGTATGGATAAGGTGAGGGAGAGGGGGGATACATGGTACAAGGTATGGATAAGGTGAGGGAGCGGGGGATACATGGTACAAGGTAAGGATAAGGTGAGGGAGAGGGGGATACATGGTACAAGGTAAGGATAAGGTGAGGTAGCAGGGGATACATGGTACAAGGTAAGGATAAGGTGAGGGAGAGGGGGGATACATGGTACAAGGTATGGATAAGGTGAGGGAGAGAGGGATACATGGTACAAGGTAAGGATAAGGTGAGGGAGAGGGATACATGGTACAAGGTAAGGATAAGGTGAGGGAGAGGGGGATACATGGTACAAGGTAAGGATAAGGTGAGGGAGCGGGGGATACATGGTACAAGGTAAGGATAAGGTGAGGGAGCGGGGGATACATGGTACAAGGTAAGGATAAAGTGAGGGAGTGGGGGATACATGGTACAAGGTATGGACAAGGTGAGGGAGAGGGGGATACATGGTACAAGGTAAGGATAAGGTGAGGGAGAGGGGGTTACATGGTACAAGGTAAGGATAAGGTGAGGGAGCGGGGGATACATGGTACAAGGTAAGGATAATGTGAGGGAGAGGGGGATACATGGTACAAGGTATGGATAAGGTGAGGGAGAGGGGTATACATGGTACAAGGTAAGGATAAGGTGAGGGAGCAGGGGATACATGGTACAAGGTAAGGATAAGGTGAGGGAGAGGGGGATACATGGTACAAGGTAAGGATAAGGTGAGGGAGCGGGGGATACATGGTACAAGGTAAGGATAAGGTGAGGGAGAGGGATACATGGTACAAGGTATGGATAAGGTGAGGGAGAGGGATACATGGTACAAGGTAAGGATAAGGTGAGGGAGCGGGGGATACATGGTACAAGGTAAGGATAAGGTGAGGGAGCGGGGGATACATGGTACAAGGTAAGGATAAGGTGAGGGAGCGGGGAATGCATGGTACAAGGTATGGATAAGGTGAGGGAGCGGGGGACACATGGTACAAGGTAAGGATAAGGTGAGGGAGCGGGGGATACATGGTACAAGGTAAGGATAAGGTGAGGGAGAGGGGGTTACATGGTACGAGGTAAGGATAAGGTGAGGGAGAGGGGGATACATGGTACGAGGTAAGGATAAGGTGAGGGAGCGGGGGATACATGGTACAAGGTAAGGATAAGGTGAGGGAGCGGGGGATACATGGTACAAGGTAAGGATAAGGTGAGGGAGAGGGGGATACATGGTACAAGGTATGGATAAGGTGAGGGAGAGGGGGATACATGGTACAAGGTAAGGATAAGGTGAGGGAGAGGGGGATACATGGTACAAGGTAAGGATAAGGTGAGGGAGCAGGGGGATACATGGTACAAGGTAAGGATAAGGTGAGGGAGCAGGGGATACATGGTACAAGGTAAGGATAAGGTGAGGGAGCGGGGGATACATGGTACAAGGTAAGGATAAGGTGAGGGTGCAGGGGATACATGGTACAAGGTAAGGATAAGGTGAGGGAGCGGGGGTTACATGGTACAAGGTAAGGATAAGGTGAGGGAGAGGGATACATGGTACAAGGTAAGGATAAGGTGAGGGAGAAGGGGATACATGGTACAAGGTAAGGATAAGGTGAGGGAGCGGGGGATACATGGTACAAGGTAAGGATAAGGTGAGGGAGCGGGGGGTACATGGTACAAGGTAAGGATAAGGTGAGGGAGAGGGATACATGGTACAAGGTAAGGATAAGGTGAGGGAGCAGGGGATACATGGTACAAGGTAAGGATAAGGTGAGGGAGAGGGATACATGGTACAAGGTAAGGATAAGGAAAGGGAGCAGGGGATACATGGTACAAGGTATGGATAAGGTGAGGGAGCAGGGGATACATGGTACAAGGTAAGGACAAGGTGAGGGGGATACATGGTACAAGGTAAGGATAAGGTGAGGGAGGGGGGGATACATGGTACAAGGTAAGGATAATGTGAGGGAGGGGGATACATGGTACAAGGTAAGGATAAGGTGAGGGAGCGGGGGTTACATAGTACAAGGTAAGGATAATGTGAGGGAGAGGGGGATACATGGTACAAGGTAAGGATAAGGTGAGGGAGAGGGATACATGGTACAAGGTAAGGATAAGGTGAGGGAGAGGGGGATACATGGTACAAGGTAAGGATAAGGTGAGGGAGAGGGATACATGATACAAGGTAAGGATAAGGTGAGGGAGCGGGAGATACATGGTACAAGGTAAGGATAAGGTGAGGGAGCAGGGGATACATGGTACAAGGTAAGGATAAGGTGAGGGAGAGGGATAAATGGTACAAGGTAAGGATAAGGTGAGGGAGAGGGCGATACATGGTACAAGGTAAGGATAAGGTGAGGGAGCAGGGGATACATAGTACAAGGTAAGGATAAGGTGAGGGAGAGGGATACATGGTACAAGGTAAGGATAAGGTGAGGGAGCGGGGGATACATGGTACAAGGTAAGGATAAGGTGAGGGAGCGGGGGATACATGGTACAAGGTAAGGATAAGGTGAGGGAGAGGGGGATACATGGTACAAGGTAAGGATAAGGTGAGGGAGAGGGATACATGGTACAAGGTAAGGATAAGGTGAGGGAGCGGGGTATACATGGTACAAGGTAAGGATAAGGTGAGGGAGCGGGGGATACATGGTACAAGGTAAGGATAAGGTGAGGGAGAGGGGGATACATGGTACATGGTAAGGATAAGGTGAGGGAGCGGGGGATACATGGTACAAGGTAAGGATAAGGTGAGGGAGCGGGGGATACATGGTACAAGGTAAGGATAAGGTGAGGGAGCGGGGGATACATGGTACAAGGTAAGGATAAGGTGAGGTAGAGGGGGATACATGGTACAAGGTAAAGATAAGGTGAGGGAGAGGGGGATACATGGTACAAGGTATGGATAAGGTGAGGGAGCAGGGGATACATGGTACAAGGTAAGGATAAGGTGAGGGAGCGGGGGATACATGGTACAAGGTAAGTATAAGGTGAGGGAAAGGGTGATACATGGTACAAGGTAAGGATAAGGTGAGGGAGCGGGGGATACATGGTACAAGGTAAGGATAAGGTGAGGGAGCGGGGGATACATGGTACAAGGTAAGGATAAGGTGAGGGAGCGGGGGATACATGGTACAAGGTATGGATAAGGTGAGAGAGCGGGGGATACATGGTACAAGGTATGGATAAGGTGAGGGAGCAGGAAGTACATGGTACAAGGTAAGGATAGGGTGAGGGAGCGGGGGATACATGGTACAAGGTAAGGATAAGGTGAGGGAGCGGGGGATACATGGTACAAGGTATGGATAAGGTGAGGGAGCGGGGGATACATGGTACAAGGTAAGGATAAGGTGAGGGAGAGGGGGATACATGGTACAAGGTAAGGATAAGGTGAGGGAGCGGGGGATACACGGTACAAGGTAAGGATAATGTGAGGGAGAGGGATGCATGGTACAAGGTAAGGATAAGGTGAGGGAGGGGGGGATACATGGTACAAGGTAAGGATAATGTGAGGGAGGGGGATACATGGTACAAGGTAAGGATAAGGTGAGGGAGCGGGGGTTACATAGTACAAGGTAAGGATAAGGTGAGGGAGAGGGGGATACATGGTACAAGGTAAGGATAAGGTGAGGGAGAGGGATACATGGTACAAGGTAAGGATAAGGTGAGGGAGAGGGGGATACATGGTACAAGGTAAGGATAAGGTGAGGGAGAGGGATACATGATACAAGGTAAGGATAAGGTGAGGGAGCGGGGGATACATGGTACAAGGTACGGATAAGGTGAGGGAGCAGGGGATACATGGTACAAGGTAAGGATAAGGTGAGGGAGAGGGATACATGGTACAAGGTAAGGATAAGGTGAGGGAGAGGGGGATACATGGTACAAGGTAAGGATAAGGTGAGGGAGCAGAGGATACATGGTACAAGGTAAGGATAAGGTGAGGGAGAGGGATACATGGTACAAGGTAAGGATAAGGTGAGGGAGCGGGGGATACATGGTACAAGGTAAGGATAAGGTGAGGGAGCGGGGGATACATGGTACAAGGTAAGGATAAGGTGAGGGAGAGGGGGATACATGGTACAAGGTAAGGATAAGGTGAGGGAGAGGGATACATGGTACAAGGTAAGGATAAGGTGAGGGAGAGGGGGATACATGGTACAAGGTAAGGATAAGGTGAGGGAGAGGGGGATACATGGTACAAGGTAAGGATAAGGTGAGGGAGAGGGGGATACATGGTACAAGGTAAGGATAAGGTGAGGGAGCGGGGGATACATGGTACAAGGTAAGGATAAGGTGAGGGAGTGGGGGATACATGGTACAAGGTAAGGATAAGGTGAGGGAGCGGGGGATACATGGTACAAGGTAAGGATAAGGTGAAGGAGAGGGGGATACATGGTACAAGGTAAGGATAAGGTGAGGGAGAGGGTGATACATGGTACAAGGTAAGTATAAGGTGAGGTAGAGGGGGATACATGGTACAAGGTAAAGATAAGGTGAGGGAGAGGGGGATACATGGTACAAGGTAAGGATAAGGTGAGGGAGAGGGATACATGGTACAAGGTAAGGATAAGGTGAGGGAGCAGGGGATACATGGTACAAGGTAAGGATAAGGTGAGGGAGAGAGGGATACATGGTACAAGGTATGGATAAGGTGAGGGAGCGGGGGATACATGGTACAAGGTAAGGATAAGGTGAGGGAGAGGGATACATGGTACAAGGTAAGGACAAGGTGAGGGAGAGGGGGATACATGGTACAAGGTATGGACACGGTCGGTGATAGAGGGGTACATAGTACAAGGTAAGCATAAGGTCCATGAGATGGTGATAGATTCGGAAGAAGAGTGCAGGGTGTTATGAATGGTAGATTCGGAAGACGAGTGCAGTGGGTTACAGAGAGTAGATTAGGATCATTAGAGGGATTAGATTATGCTGAGAATTATATTAATGCAATTAGGGACCCTCCACTGTTATCATGGTAACCCAGAGCTGCACCTTACTAGAAGTTGGTGCGCTGTGTCTTTTACGATGATTGGGGAGATAAATATGGTGGATTTGGCTCAGAGCATTATTGCTCCTTCCATCTGTGCTCCACTTACCCTGCTCGAATATAATGTCCCAGGACTTCATGTGCTCGTTCCATAAGCGGCTGTCTGAGAGTTGCATCAGCTGAGGGGGGAAATAAATCAGCGGCAGTGTGGTCTTTATCATGGTCTCCACTGCGCCTATAAAACGAAGCGACTCTGCGTTTGGATGTTCTTCCAGTAGTCCGAGGCGCTGTCCGTACAGAACGTAACTGCTGGCTGTGGAGACAAAGAATGGCCTCTGGTAATCTATGGGAAGACCGGTGAGAGGGTCATCAACACGCTGGTCAAAGCGCTGAAGTTGTTATCCAGGACTTGGTCCAATAAATGTGGATTCGTGCCGTATTCTGTGCTTGTTCCCGGCCACGTATCAGCTAGAAAATATGTTTGCAGTCAGGAGCATATGTAAAAATGCATTTCATGTACAGGAGACATTAATAACATCATGATAAATGTATTTCATGTAAAAAATAAGTTTTGGGTTTTAAATTTTAGTGACTGGACCTGATTCACTAAGGAAAGTACAGCAAAAAAACCTGGTAACTTTTCATCTGAGCAAAACCATGTTGCATTGGAGGGGGAGGTAAATTTAAAATGTGAGGAGAGACTTATACTTCGGGTAGGGCATGTCCTAGATTAACTTCAAATGTCAGTGTACAATTACAGCTATCACATATCTGTGCGCTACATGAAAAAACAGACTCTATTTAACTTATGTGTAAAATAATAAACTAATTTGCACCTCTTGATTTTTGACATGGTTTGTCCAGGAGAAAACTTACTCCTTACTCCTTACTTTCCTTAATGAATCAGGCCCTATATTATTAACAGGTGACAATAAATGAATATATATTTTTTACCTGTGGGACTTTATACGGCACAGTTGTAGTGTGTGCATCCTGCATTGTGTTGTGTCTATCTCAATACAGCAATTGCTTTCTATGCAGAGCGCAGCTAGACCCGTATTCAGCGAGACGTTTCTTCAGATGAATACGGATGTGCGTATAACTGATTTACATGCGTATCTTACAAACAAAACGCACACTGGGCCTGATTCATTAAGGAAAGTAAGGCAAAAAAAGGAGTAAGTTTTCTCCTGGACAAACCATGTTACAATACAAGGGGTGCAAATTAGTTTATTATTTTGCGCATAAGATAAATACTGGCTGTTTTTCCATGTAGCACACAGATACTTGATAGCTTTATTTGTACACTGAAATATAAAGTTGATCTAGGACATGCCCTACCCCAACTATAAATCTGCCATCATGTTTTAAATTTACCTCCCCCTCCAATGCAACATGGTTTTGTCATGGTGTAAAGTTACTCCTTTTTTTGCATTCCTTTGCTCAGTGACTCCGGCCCATGTGCAGAGGTCGGGTACCTTCTGTATGACACATTCATCTTTGTAAACCTGATTTACTTGTTAGACCTTCAATGAAGCCTGGAGAAGACAATCCCAGAGCGGACTAAATCCTCTGAGCCTTGTAACCTCCACAACCAGTGGGCTCCTCTCAGCAGCTGCCTCTGGACTTGAACATAAAGATAATGGACTGTGCAACATAACACGATATTTAAGCACGTCCAGCTTTGACTTTCTTCTATAAGAAACTTCATTAAGAAATTAAAGTTAATGGGAATTATTGAAGTTAAGGCCCAGAAAAGTCTCTCATACAGCCACTCATATAATGGTCAGATCTGTGTAATGGACTCTACCCCTCCCACTGTAGGGTGATAAAGACAGATGAAGTCTGTCCCTCCCACTTTAGGGTCACACAGACAGAATGAAACTGTGATAGATGAAGCCTGTCCTGCCCACATTAGGGTCACACATACAGAAGGGAACTATGATAGATGAAGTCTCTCCCTCCCACTGTAGGGTCAAACAGACAGAAGGAAACTGTGATAGATGAAGCCTCTCCCTCCCACTGTAGGGTCACACATACAGAAGGGAACTATGATAGATGAAGTCTGTCCCTCCCACTGTAGGGTCACACAGACAGAAGGGAACTATGATAGATGAAGCCTGTCCCTCCTACTGCAGGGTCACACAGACAGTAGGGAACTATAATAGATGAAGTCTGTCCCTTCCACTGTAGGGTCACACAGACAGAAGGAAACTTATAGATGAAGCCTGTCCCTCCCACTGTAGGGTCACACAGACAGAAGGGAACTGTGATAGATGAAGCATGTCCCTCCCACTATAGGGTCACACAGACAGAAGGAAACTGATAGATGAAGCCTGTCCCTCCCACTGTAGGGTCACACAGACAGAAGGGAACTGTGATAGATGAAGCCTCTCCCTCCCACTGTAGGGTCACACAGACAGAAGGAAACTGTGATAGATGAAGCCTCTCCCTCCCACTGTAGGGTCACACATACAGAAGGGAACTATGATAGATGAAGTCTGTCCCTCCCAATGTAGGGTCACACAGACAGAAGGGAACTATGATAGATGAAGCCTGTCCCTCCTACTGCAGGGTCACACAGACAGTAGGGAACTATAATAGATGAAGTCTGTCCCTTCCACTGTAGGGTCACACAGACAGAAGGAAACTTATAGATGAAGCCTGTCCCTCCCACTGTAGGGTCACACAGACAGAAGGGAACTGTGATAAATGAAGCATGTCCCTCCCACTATAGGGTCACACAGACAGAAGGAAACTGATAGATGAAGCCTGTCCCTCCCACTGTAGGGTCACACAGACAGAATGGAACTGTGATAGATGAAGCATGTCCCTCCCACTATAGGGTCACACAGACAGAAGGGAACTATGATAGATGAAGTCTGTCCCTCCCACTGTAGGGTCACACAGACAGAAGGGAACTATGATAGATAGTAAGGGCTCATTTCCTGTAATATATAACGTCTCAGGGACCTCTGTCTGGTGCCGCAGGACAGTATGAATATTACTGATACAATGTGTCACTGACCTTCCAGTGTGAATCGGAAGAGGTCCGCGTACAGATCCACCGTCAGGGCCCTTCTGGTGTTTTTGTTCATACGTCTCCTCATAAAAGATACAAAGTCGACGGCCACCTCATCCAGGAAGGGGAGAAACTTCTTAACACCAATCAGACTTAAAACCTCTTTGTTCAGAATAAGTCGGTCAGATCGCCAGGCTTCCCCATTGCTGTGCCGGGAAACAGGGAAATGTTGTGTTCAGACCTGGAGCGTGGGTTGTGGAAGCGGAAGGTTCTTGGTGTCATATTATAGCTGATAACTGATTGCAGGGTGAAATGGGGATTAGGGGACTGAAATGAGGGTGTGTGATTATTTATGCACATACACAGCATCAGTGCTGAGCAGAAATTACTCCTCAGCTGATGGCACTTCCTATTCTGCCTGTAGACACTGGAGGAATTAGTGGGGTTACAGAAGAAGAGGGTAGATGTGTAATAATGGGTCATTTACAGATAATTGATGACATCACAAACAAGACATTAACCAATATTTATATACTTTCATATTAGGCTCATGATAATAATCATCTGAAAGTAGGTTAGACAATGTGTAGTATATGGAGGAAATGGCTTACAGCAGAAACACTCCACACTTGTGATTGCGTAAGTTCCTATGTGTTGCCCAAGCTTCAATCGTCATCCTGCGGGGGAAGACCCCTTCAGCCTGAAAGAGTCTGGCCACGTCCTGGGGAAGCATTATATTCACACTGCTGTGTGTGCCGAGATTCTCCCTGCAGAGGGTAATAAACATTAAGTCACACTGAACAGAGAATGACAGGTTGTTGGTGCAGTCTCAAGGGCCTGATCTGGGACCCATGGATGTACCCACCCTTTCCTTTCCTTTGTAGCACTGAGCATTATGGGAACGCATTTATTCTTCAAGTAAGAAAAGTCAAATATGTGTCCCATGACCAATCAGAAGATAATGCAAGGAAAGCACTATGTGTATTACCCAGGCCTGTACTGCCGGCTCTGGATGGAAGGTGTCAATATCCTCGTGGAGTAGAGCTTGTCTCCTGGCCCAGACCACACAGGAAATTTACAGTCACCATGCATCAAGCAATCAATTTATATGTTGAAGGACTGTGATGTGTCTCCTACTAGCAGTTTCGAGTCAGTAGATATTAATTTCCAAGCAGAGCTACAAGATCAACATGCACCCAATTAGGGCATTAGAACATTTACTGCATCAGACTGACCGTTAAACCGTTAGTCAATTAGAACATTTGCAGAACTAGACCAACCAGTAGCCAATCAGAGCTTTAGAACATTCCCAGAACTAGACCAGCCATACATTCATATGTATGGGGACTCTCACATTCATACCTGTTTGGGGACTTTCGGGTCTCTAGCAGGGTCCAGTGATGTTAGCACCTGGTCTCCCTGCAGCATGGATGTCACTAGTTCTTCGGCTACCTCTCTGACAAATATCTGACATGTTGGGGAGTGGAGTATAGACTACGTAGTGTGGTACAAGTGTGCGGTCTTCTGATGTTAATAAAAGGATATATAGACAAAGTAAAAGCAGAGAAGTATATCCACCTTATATTACAGGACCATAATCAGACAAAACCAAACCTGTACTGACCGACTTTATAACATATGCAACAAAACCGTGGATTCAAAGTTTCTGTAGATGTTGGTGTTGCTTTGAGGGGCTAAAATTCAGAAGTTGCTCTAAGTAATTAACATTTACTACAGGAACAGATATTGCTGAGATTTAATATTATTCTATTGTGCATGAAAGACACACAGCTGCCGCAATTAAACTTTCGTTCTTGCACTGGAGTGGGGCCCTGAGCAGGTGAGGGGCCCGGAGCATGTGTGAAGGACCGTTGCATGTGTGGGGGCCCAGCATGTGCGGGGGACCGAAGGAGACGTTTACATATATATTTCACCCTGGTGTTAAAAGCCCTTTTATATAACTTGTATTTATGTTTAGGGGTCCATTAAATACAGTTTAAGTCCATGATCTTCCTATTCCACTTGCACAGAATAAACCCCTTAGACTCTGTCCTAGAAGACACTAAGAACTAGGTTAGAAATACAGAAATATTATTAACCTATTTTATTATTAATTTTCTTTTTAAATGTACCATGATATTGTCTATTATAGGCTGGAAAGTGAGACATATCCAGGTACATGGAGACCTCAGGTATATATTCAGAGACCTTATTAGAATATGACTGAATGATGGGAAAGAAAGTTCATGTGGGCGTGTTCAGAGTGTTTCTCACCCCGGGTGGGGAACAACAGCGACTTTATCTATTAATATTATAATCCCAACTTTCACTACTGTCCCAGACAGATCTCTTGGCATATATGATGTTTTACATGACTAATGTCAGACAGAACATAGGTAACAGACCTGTAGATGGGGCCCAGACGCTGGAAGTTCTCCTCCATGATGTGGTGCATGCGTTGGAAGCTGTTCCTCCTCCAGGACTGGAAGAGGTTGAACCAGGGGTTGCGACCGGCAGTGGGGATGGCCTGGAAAGGCAGAATCTGGCTGTTTGCAGAGACATCGGAGGTGGCTTCTTGGATAAGGGGGGCTGTGGACATTTGGGACACCCCCATCCAGATAATACTTGTAGGTTCCCAGTGACGACGTCCCGTAAAACATGAGCCAATCTGTTGCAGAACTGTCCTCTCCAACATGGCTGAAGGATCTGCTCTTAATCTGTCTTACCCGTTATATCTGCTTGGCACAATTACTTCATCCAACCTTTCATATAAACACTGTCTACCTCAGTCCCAATCACCCTTCTATAGATCCCACTCACCCTTCTATATCTATAGATCCCACTCACCCTTCTATAGACCCAACTCACCCTTCTGTGGCTCCAACTCACCCTTCTCTATCTATAGATCCCACTCACCCTTCTGTGTCTCCCACTCACCCTTCTATAGACCCAACTCACCCTTCTATATCTATAGATCCCACTCACCCTTCTATAGACCCAACTCACCCTTCTGTGGCTCCAACTCACCCTTCTCTATCTATAGATCCCACTCACCCTTCTATAGATCCCACTCACCCTTCTATAGATCCCACTCACTCTTCAGTGTCTCCCACTCACCCTTCTCTAACTATAGATCCCACTCACCCTTCTGTGTCTCCCACTCACCCTTCTCTATAGATCCCACTCACCCTTCTGTATCTCCCACTCACCCTTCTCTATCTATAGATCCCACTCACCCTTCTGTGTCTCCCACTCACCCTTCTATAGATCCCACTCACCCTTCTGTGTCTCCCACTCACCCTTCTCTATCTATAGATCCCACTCACCCTTCTGTGTCTCCCACTCACCCTTCTCTATCTATAGATCCCACTCACCCTTCTCTATCTATAGATGCCACTCACCCTTATATAGATCCCACTCACCCTTCTCTATCTATAGATCCCACTCACCCTTCTGTGTCTCCCACTCACCCTTCTATAGATCCCACTCACCCTTCTCTATATCTCGCACACCCGACTGCTGTGTCTCAGTCTCACACCCTGATAATGTCTCTCTGACCACCACACATCTGGATATCTCTCCCACACCGAGCTGTCTCTCTCCCTGGGTCTTTCTCATATAGACCAGTTATCATCAGATCTTTCCATGACACTGACTCTCCCCCTCCCTTGGACCACCCTGTCTCCCCTCTCTGACCTCTTCCAGCTCATGCTTTTGATGTCTCAGCCATGTAACACTCTGATGATTGAAGTGATATTTAAAGTTATCCAATTAATCACCATTATGTAAATTAGATGCTTTCAGACATCACAAGGATAGGATGTATTTAGATGAAATTAAGGTCATTAACGAGCGACAGCGCAGACTCATTGTGTACGGATGACATGTTTGCGGGTGTTTAAAATCACTGACCTGCTTGTAGCATCTTTGTCTCGTGTGTAACTAAGATCCTATTGTGTGATTGGCATCTCAGCGCCTTCACCAGGAGAAACAAACATTGCACATACTCTTCTCATACCACTAACTTGTAAATCCAGCTCTGCAGATCTCCCAATCCCAGATGAGATGACAGAGGGTGACTCAGCTTCCAGAATACCGTCATTGTGCTGCTCACACTGCCAGGTCATTGTTCTAGTTGGTCCGATCATCACTAAACTGCTGGAGGATCCTGCTCCTTTCACTATATAACTCAGTCTGTGGCTTCCTGCTGCCTCCATTCCCCTCCTCACTTCATATCACTGCCCTGTTACATGCAGCCCTGTCCTCACTAACACATCACTCATCTCCTGATATACTCTGTGCTGCTGGGGACTCTGCTCCTTCCACTATATAACCCTCAGTCTGTGGCTTCCTGCTGCCCCCATTCCCCTCCTCACATCATGCCACTGCCCCTGTCACATGCAGCCCTGTCCTCACTAGCACATCACTCATCTCCGGATATACTCTGTGCTGCTGGGGACCCTGCTCCTTCCACTATATAACTCTCAGTCTGTCACATGCAGCCCTGTCCTCACTAACACATCACTCATCTCCTGATATACTCTGTGCTGCTGGGGGACTCTGCTCCTTCCACTATATAACCCTCAGTCTGTGGCTTCCTGCTGCCCCCATTCCCCTCCTCACATCATGCCACTGCCCCTGTCACATGCAGCCCTGTCCTCACTAACACATCACTCACCTCCGGATATACTCTGTGCTGCTGGGGACCCTGCTCCTTCCACTATATAACCCTCAGTCTGTGGCTTCCTGCTGCCTCCATTCCCCTCCTCACATCATGTCACTGCCCCTGTCACATGCAGCCCTGTCCTCACTAACACATCACTCATCTCCTGATATACTTTGTGCTACTGGGGGACCCTGCTCCTTCCACTATATAACTCTCAGTCTGTCACATGCAGCCCTGTCCTTACTAACATAATTACTTTCATTTTCTCTCCCAGCCTTTTTTCCTTGTCACCTATGGTTCAGGCCTCCCCTTACCCCACAGTTTGCTACCTGCCTCTGTTGCTGGTGTCTTAAGGCAAGCTCTTAAGTTCAGTTGCTGTTTGGCTCAGATTCAGGGTTTTGGAGCCTTGTTTGATACTGAGATAGATATTATCCACCTCCTGTAAAGCTGAGATATGAGCGAATGGTCGGGCTCCCCTTCCCAACCAGCCCCACATTAAATTAATAGCACCCACATAAAAAATAAGTAAGCTTCCTTTAGTCCCATCATTCAATTTTTCACCCCACGTTTAATAATGAGCCCCTGCAAGATATTAATAGCCCTTATTAACCCCCATTACATTAATATTCCGCACATTTAATAAAATATTAAATGAATAGCCTCACAATAATACATTAAGTAAATAGCCCCCACATTGGCCCACCAGCCCCACATAAAATAAATAGTGCAACCCAGTAACCATGGTACATATATTACGTTAACACCCCTCACAGTATTACATTGATATCCCCAGATTACATTAATTGCCCTGAATGCCCACATTACGTTAAGAGCCCCAGCATTGCCATTGCAACAGCCCACCACTTCACATTAATTAATACCCCCCCTCCCATTAATACCCTACTACCACACTTAACTGTTGTGTGGCGAGAGTCGGATCCCAGTACGGTCATCCTCTCCGTGCATTTTTGACACGAGCTATATTCTTAAATGTCGCCATGTGGTTTGGTACTGCTAGACCCTCCAACATGTCCCCTGAGAGAGCTATTTTACCTGGGGTTTTCTGGGTTAGTCACCCAGAAAAATTGCACTGACCAATGGCTAAGTACTTTCTCCACTAGTGTTTGGTCATGTTTAGCCAGAGCTGTTAATCAGCTGGAGAACCACTCTCAGCTGAAAAGACATTCAGATGTTTGTGGACCAGAGACTTAATGGAATTATCCTTTATTGCCTTACCAATGTGTGCCTATTGTGCCAGGTGACTGCTACCATCCAAGGACTTGGGGGAGGCACCTTCATTGCCCTTCGTTATGCAGGTGCCCACACCAGCGGAGAAGTGTTATCTGGGACCAGCCGCACTGAGGTCACACTATGACCGGACTGGTCCCTGTTCTGCTTCCTTCATCGAATAGGCTGACTAGGTGTTACAGCTCCTATTAGACTAATCCAGGAATGTGCTGAGGAGCTGATCAGCTATGCCCCCACGGACTTTGCAATTTTTGTGGACATGAAAAGCAGGATGACATTGGGCTTGGTCCTTGCTGGCAGAGAAGTTAATGGTGTGGCTAGGTGGCCAGAACAGCACACCAGAAGAATCGTGATTATAGCCCCTTTAGGGTATGATAGTGAATTAAGCTCGCTGTGCAGTAAACCCATGGTTGCTATTAAGTGTACCCTTTTCCTGTGTGTATTTTTGATATAAGATAAAGGTACATTTGTATGTTTCCAGTTATTTTTGCCTAATTGACTCCAGCCCGCAGAGGTACTTGGTACCCTCAGCTAGCGCTGAGGTCTGAGTGGGCCAAAGCTACACATAAGTCAGTGTCCTCTGCAGATGATTGTGGGACAGACTCCTGCACATATGAGGACATTCTATATGATTGTGACCAATGGGGTGAGGCCAGTTACCAGGAAGAACCCTGTGTGCTCAGTACAACCTCCATACACTTCCTTCTACCCGAGCTCACCGTGTGCTCAGTACAATCTCCATACACTTCCTTCTATCCGAGCTCACCGTGTGCTCAGTACAACCTCCATACACTTCCATCTATCCGAGCTCACTGTGTGCTCAGTACAACCTCCATACACTTCCTTCTATCCGAGCTCACTGTGTGCTCAGTACAACCTCCACACACTTCCTTCTATCCGAGCTCACTGTGTGCTCAGTACAATCTCCATACACTTCCTTCTATCCGAGCTCACCGTGTGCTCAGTACAACCTCCATACACTTCCATCTATCCGAGCTCACTGTGTGCTCAGTACAACCTCCATACACTTCCATCTATCCGAGCTCACTGTGTGCTCAGTACAACCTCCATACACTTCCATCTATCCAAGCTCACCGTGTGCTCAGTACAACCTCAATACACTTCCATCTATCCGAGCTCACCGTGTGCTCAGTACAACCTCCATACACTTCCGTCTATCCGAGCTCACCGTGTGCTCAGTACAACCTCCATACACTTCCATCTATCCGAGCTCACTGTGTGCTCAGTACAATCTCCATACACTTCCTTCTATCCGAGCTCACCGTGTGCTCAGTACAACCTCCATACACTTCCATCTATCCGAGCTCACCGTGTGCTCAGTACAATCTCCATACACTTCCTTCTATCCGAGCTCACTGTGTGCTCAGTACAACCTCCATACACTTCCATCTATCCGAGCTCACCGTGTGCTCAGTACAATCTCCATACACTTCCTTCTATCCGAGCTCACTGTGTGCTCAGTACAATCTCCATACACTTCCATCTATCCGAGCTCACTGTGTGCTCAGTACAATCTCCATACACTTCCTTCTATCCGAGCTCACTGTGTGCTCAGTACAACCTCCATACACTTCCATCTATCCGAGCTCACCGTGTGCTCAGTACAACCTCCATACACTTCCATCTATCCGAGCTCACTGTGTGCTCAGTACAACCTCCATACACTTCCTTCTATCCGAGCTCACCGTGTGCTCAGTACAACCTCAATACACTTCCATCTATCCGAGCTCACCGTGTGCTCAGTACAACCTCAATACACTTCCATCTATCCGAGCTCACCGTGTGCTCAGTACAACCTCAATACACTTCCATCTATCCGAGCTCACCGTGTGCTCAGTACAATCTCCATACACTT
>JAVHZZ010000005.1:905000-970000 GCA_036250195.1 Mixophyes australis | reverse complement strand
CTTCCGTTACTGCCCCAATCCTGGAAGAGTGTTACCCATATTCTGCCCCAGACACACCCGCTTGGTCACACACTGTCTGAGTATCATTCCAAGGGGCACATTTCACAGTGTTTCCATCTGGACTAGAGATAAGGCACCCTATGTATTGTATCCCATCTTACACCCTGGTATGTGTTTTGCATAGAATAGAAGACTAGAAGGATCAGCAGATTAATGCTAGAGGTGGTGGTGAAGATGGACCATTGATGGCCGTTACATTACTCTCACAGTTACAGTAACACCTCCTATGTTTGAAGCTTTTACTCCATAAGTCTAGTTCCATATTACTTGTCAATCCTGTCTTGACCCATTCCTCTGTTCTTTATTCCAACACACCGTTCCTTAAATATACGATTTAAACCTGCTGCTCTGGCTGTGTCCATAAACAAGTGTAGTTCCCGTTTTATATATATATATATATATATATATTTATACATATATCATCAAACTCACGGGACCTTGAGGTGACAATGATAATTTGTAGTACTTGAGTTGAAGCCGATCCCTCAGCCAGGGTTCAGTGCCGGGAACACTTTCTGCAACCAATGAATAGCTAGTGACAGCAGAGGTAATCATATTAACGATTATGAGAATTCCGACAACCTTCATACCTACAAAAAGAAAAACCATTCCACAATAAAATGAATGCAATATACACAGACTTACCTGAAATCCGAAGATCCAGATGTCCGATGGCATCGGCATGCTGACAGGAACTGATTCCGAAGACCCAGGTCTCTGCCACTTACGTTTGACATTAGCGCGACTTAGATCAATGGTAATTTAAAGCGCTAATGTCTAGGTTAAGTGTTGAAACACTTAGGGGCATATTTAACAAATCACAGTAGTGCACTATTGTGCACTTACCGTGGAATTAAAGTCCCGATGTGCCCTCCGCAAATTTATTAAAGGTGCATCGCAGCAGATATCATGGATATCTGCTGCCTTGCACTCCTGATCGTTTTTGCGAGCAGTCACCATTCAACAGAATGGTGACTGCTCTGGCCGCAATCTAACAAGTCCCGAAAAAATTTTTTTTTCGGGAACTTGTCTTGATAATGTACCAGCTGAAGCTGGCGTACATTATCAGAATTGAAGAAATCCACTGCTGTCAGCTCTGCTCCGTAGAGCAGAGGTGGACAGCGCATGTGTGGAGGGATCACATGATCCCTCCCTGTCACTCAGCGCGCTCTCTCTGCAACGATAGTTGCAGAGACAGAGTGGGGACTTTGTGCGCATGTGCACTGCACATGCGCAATTGAAGAAGAGGAACGAAGAGGAGATCCCGAGACAGCGCATCCGAAGAGGGGGGTAAGTGTGATTTTTTCTATCACAGAAACAGTAGTTTTTCGGAACTGCTGTTTCTGTGACCCCTTTTTAATAAATTTGAGAAATAGTTCAATCCTTATCCTTGCGATAAGGATTGATAACTATTTCTCACTTTTGCCGATTAATGATAAATGTGCCCCCTTAGGGTCCAGACATTGCCGCTTTAAATTAACATTGATGTGGGGCGACTGACGTCAAGGGTGTTACAGTGTAAAGCTGGAGATCTGGTTCTTCGGAATGACTGCCTGTCAGCATGCCGATGCCATCTGACATCTGGATCTTCGGATTTCAGGTAAGTCTGTGCATATTGCATTCCTTTGTTTATAGAATCTGGTTTTTTTTGTAGGTATCAAGCTTGTTAGAAACCTCGTCAGCGGAAATCCGAACTCATCCCGGACATAATAGACTGTTATATTGTGCAAAACATCAATGCACCCTTCCACTACATGTTTGGACAATATTAAGACCCTGCAGCTCTGTTACCACACCCACTAATTTACATAGCCACGCCCCTAAACGTGTGTGGCTTTCTTCTAGGGTAATTAAAGACTTTTTCCTTATGTGTTGTTATCTATGGGTTGTTATTATGGATCACTATGTACAGTACCAGCCCAGCACAGAGCTCTAGATCAGCTCGTACAGATGGGAAGAGGCTCCATGATAAGAAAGGACACAGTCTGACATCACTCTTATAATAAACAACACTCCGGGATTCGTATTTGCTTGAATAGTTTATTAGAAGGTGCAATAAAGGCCTATTATGAATTGTACATTGTGCTTTCATTCTGCTAACAGCGCCCCCTCTGTCCGCGCAAAAAAATAATACCACCTAAATAGCCCCCGGGGGAAGGGGGGCCGGAGTCCAAAAAGTCCCTCAAGAAAAATCGCTGCAACCTCGTAACGGAACAGCTGCAAAAAGTGGCTGAAGATTATGTACACAGAGGCTGCGGCGATGTACAATGCTCCGTACAAAACCAGAGGTTCTTACAGTTTTTTTATTCCTTTTTTTTAATTTTTTTTTTTTAAATTTACGAAACAAGTGCAGAAATACCTGAAGGATTACCCACCCCGTCCCTGCCTGAGCGGCCTCATGGAGCATACCGGCCTTCGCTTGTCACCCCTTCTCCGGTTACCCTGGGTGTCCAACGGGAAGTGCTGGGCCAGATTCCAGATCACAGGATTGGTGCCAGAGGACTGTGGGAGTGGCCGGTATTGTCCATGTGCTCAGGACAGGAAGGAATGACAAGATTTATTAGTCTTATTGGTAATATTTGTGCTGATTTCACATTGTTATTATTAGATTAAGACGCTTTTAAACATTATCGCTAAAATAAGAGCAATGGAAGTGTTACTGCAAAAGATATTCACATGGCTTTTCTGTAATACTATCAACGCTCCAACGTGTGTAACTCATCCATAACATGAGATTTTTTGTGTTTCTGGTTGTTTTTTTTTGAGAAAAATAAAGAAATTCCAGTCCCGAGCCATCCATTGGCTTTATCTTCTCACGCTAAAAGCTATAATTTCAGTCAGATTCAGAAATAAGTCCTATGTTCCTATATCTAAATTGAGCTACTCTGCAGGCAATGCATTACATGGAAGAGAACAGGATATAAAAAGTCAGCCCCTTTCCCTGCATGGCGGCCGGCGACAAGCTGCGAGCGCTCCGCGCAGAGAGAGGTAAGAGCAACGCTGCGTGTTTCCATCACCGTGAGGGTGGGTTTATTCCTGCCACACCCTGTCAGCGGCACAGTCACAGTACAAATTCTCTTTTTCTAATTATTTCTTCTTATTTCCAGCTTAATGCATTTTGCAAAAAAATAACATTATAACTAGGTGAAGTAAACATGTCATGCTGGGGATTGTAGTGCGCCAACCCCCAGTTACACAGTACCGTGCACCCAGCTGTATAGAGTCCCCGGTTATTGGAAGCTGAACCCCCCCTATATGAAACACGCAGTGCTGATCTAAAGCATATTCCCCAAAAATACAATATCATTCGATAAATCCCTGATACAAGAATAATTGAGGCAGTAGCTGATTGCTCAGAATCGCCGCATTTCCTAGAAACAGCATGCATTAAATTGTGATTATTAATACGATCATTATTATTGCTTTATATTTAGTATAGATTCCTCGCAGGAATATATTGCAACTAAGCTCTAACATTTGGCAGAAACCCCCCAAACCCTACAAAATTGGCATAGATTCCAAACTCTGGCATGCAAACCCCACAAAATAACATGACATGGACCAAGAACCCCAAATCCATGTGCTATCCCTAAGTTTGTTTTTTTCTATTAATAAGTCATTTTTGTTTTTACCATGTGACCTTTACTTTTTTGCCTAAATCTTATAATTTCGGAAAAAGTGACTTATGCTTTGGCATAGTTACAGAACACTGGGAAAGCTCAACTTGAATGACTCTCAGGCCTACAATACTGGTACCTCACTCACCCCTGGGCCTACAATACTGGTACCTCACTCACCCCTGGGCCTACAATACTGGTACCTCACTCACCCTCCAAGCCTATAATACTGATCACTCACTCACCCCTGGGCCTATAATACTGGTACCTCACTCACCCCTGGGCCTATAATACTGGTACCTCACTCACCCCTGGGCCTATAATACTGGTACCTCACTCACCCCTGGGCCTATAATACTGGTACCTCACTCACCCCTGGGCCTATAATACTGGTACCTCACTCACCCCTGGGCCTACAATACTGGTACCTCACTCACCCCTGGGCCTACAATACTGGTACCTCACTCACCCCTGGGCCTACAATACTGGTACCTCACTCACCCCTGGGCCTATAATACTGGTACCTCACTCACCCCTGGGCCTATAATACTGATCACTCACTCACCCTCCGAGCCTATAATACTGATCACTCACTCACCCCTGTGCCTATAGTACTGATCACTCACTCACCCTCCGAGCCTATAATACTGATCACTCACTCACCCCTGGGCCTATAATACTGATCACTCACTCACCCCTGGGCCTACAATACTGATCACTCACTCACCCCCTGGGTCTATAATACTGATCACTCACTCACCCCCTGGGTCTATAATACTGATCACTCACTCACCCTCCAAGCCTATAATACTGATCACTCACTCACCCTCCAAGCCTATAATACTGATCACTCACTCACCCCTGGGCCTATAATACTGATCACTCACTCACCCCTGGGCCTATAATACTGATCACTCACTCACCCTCCGAGCCTATAATACTGATCACTCACTCACCCCCTGGGTCTATAATACTGATCACTCACTCACCCCTGGGTCTATAATACTGATCACTCACTCACCCTCCAAGCCTATAATACTGATCACTCACTCACCCTCCGAGCCTATAATACTGACCAGTCACTCACCCCCTGGGTCTATAATACTGATCACTCACTCACCCCCTGGGTCTATAATACTGATCACTCACTCACCCCCTGGGTCTATAATACTGATCACTCACTCACCCCCTGGGTCTATAATACTGATCACTTACTCACCCCCTGGGTCTATAATACTGATCACTCACTCACCCTCCGAGCCTATAATACTGATCACTCACTCACCCTCCGAGCCTATAATACTGACCAGTCACTCACCCCCTGGGTCTATAATACTGATCACTCACTCACCCTCCGAGCCTATAATACTGACCAGTCACTCACCCTCCGAGCCTATAATACTGACCAGTCACTCACCCTCCGAGCCTATAATACTGATCACTCACTCACCCTCTGGGCCTATAGTACTGATTTCCCACTGACCCCCTAGACCTACAGTACTAATCACTCACTGACCCCCCCCTCCCCACCCCCTTCTCAGGCCTATAATACTGGTACCTCACTGACCCCCTAAACCGACAATACTGGTACCTCACTTCCTCTCAGGCTTTCAGCACTGGTCAGTGATTGATCACTAGATTTATGACACTCGTCAGCTGTTGATTGAAAATCTACAATAATGGTCAGTCACAACCCCCAGTTTAAAAGAGATCAGGCACAGCCCCCAGAACATACAGCACATTAAAGGTTAACTGGGAGATGTCAATCTATAATTGTGTATATTATTGCTAACTATGTGAGATGGACCCGGGAATGGCTGAATGGTGCATTTTCTCTTTAAATTTTCCTAAAAGTGACCAAAATACTGTGAAATGCTCAATAACTAATGCTTTGCTTTTATGCGAAGCGGTAAAAGTATTGTGACATTTCTATTGATGATTATGTATAAATTTCCAAATGATTGTATTTCAGAAGGAGCCTTTCACTGCCACCGTGCCCGGCCACTGATGGTACTTATAATATAATATTGTAGGTAGTTTTTTTTAACACATTCCCAATGTAGATAATGAGGACGTGAAAATGAAGGAAGATATGGACATATGTCCCACCCAGTAATGGGACATGGCGACCATTTTCTCTTGCACAGATCACTTCGTAACACCTACACTGTTCTATATTCTTCTCCACCTAACTTACACCTGGATTGTGGCACCAGGGAGGATCAGCTGATGGTCCACACCGACACCTGAGAACACAAAGCTTTAATGGTTATTTTGCATTGCTCCTGAGTAGCCTTTTTCTTTTGTCATCTCACGGAGGTGGTGGGAGATTGTTGGTGCAGAACATTACGTCATACAAGTCACTGGTCAGAACGTGTTGACTGCTGGGAACAGTTCTGGCTATTTGTGGGTAAGAAAGACAGAGAAGAACTTGAGAGGTTTTAGAGTGGGGAATTACTAAAGAGAACAGTAGGTAAAGAGTGGGTAAACTGGATGACAAATCACGGTGAGTGACCCAGTGAAGTTATCCGATTGTCATTTATGTTTTGAGGAAACCACTTTGGTAATAAACTTTCAGTTGACTGGCTGGGCAGTTTCTTCCTCCTCTCTATGGATCAGCCCACCTATCATTTAGAAAAGGTTGTATTTGATGGACTTTCTATTCTCATTAACTATATCTTTATGTCAGGATGGGACGGGGACGGGGAGGTGAACAATTGATATTAAACGAAGTTTCTGAACAGTCTTTCCCATTTTCATGGAGGTGCAGTTAAACAGCCATTATCTTTAGATTGTCTTAAAGATAAAGAGCGATTTGTGTACTGGTAAATCACCCTCACTGCCTATGATGTACTAAAATAGGAGATCATTGGAGGGGACAGTGAGCAACAGAAGATAAACAGGTCACAACTTTAAAAGGAGCAAGAACCATGGCCAGGGCACCATAGAGGGTGACATGGACTATCCAAAATGCCAAGGGGAAGGAATATGCTGCCATCAGAGAGGGAGAGAGACAAAGAACAATATACTGGACACCACATATAGTGCCATGTAGGTGATAGAAGTGATCAGAATACATGGACCTCCAACAAGGTATCAGAATACATGGACCTCCAACAAGGTATCAGAATACATGGACCTCCAACAAGGTATCAGAATACATGGACCTCCAACAAGGTATCAGAATACATGGACCTCCAACAAGGGATCAGAATACATGGACCTCCAACAAGGGATCAGAATACATGGACCTCCAACAAGGGATCAGAATATATGGACCTCCAACAAGGTATCAGAATACATGGACCTCCAACAAGGGATCAGAATAAATGGGGCTCCAACAAGGTATCAGAATACATGGACCTCCAACAAGGTATCAGAATACATGGACCTCCAACAAGGTATCAGAATACATGGACCTCAAACAAGGTATCAGAATACATGGACCTCCAACAAGGTATCAGAATACATGGACCTCCAACAAGGTATCAGAATACATGGACCTCCAACAAGGTATCAGAATACATGGACCTCCAACAAGGTATCAGAATACATGGACCTCCAACAAGGGATCAGAATAAATGGGGCTCCAACAAGGGATCAGAAGACAAGGACCTCCAACAAGGTATCAGAATACATGGACCTCCAACAAGGTATCAGAATACATGGACCTCCAACAAGGGATCAGAATACATGGACCTCCAACAAGGGATCAGAATATATGGACCTCCAACAAGGTATCAGAATACATGGACCTCCAACAAGGGATCAGAATAAATGGGGCTCCAACAAGGGATCAGAAGACAAGGACCTCCAATAAGGGATTATAAAAATTGCACCTCCAATACTGGATCAGCAAAAATGGTCCTCCAATACTGGATCAGAATACATGGACCTCCAACAAGGTATCAGAATACATGGACCTCCAATACTGGATCAGAATACATGGACCTCCAATACTGGATCAGAATACGAGGACCTCCAACAAGGGATCAGAATACATGGACCTCCAACAAGGGATCAGAATACATGGACCTCCAACAAGGGATTATAATAATTGGACCTCCAATACTGGATCAGAATACATGGACCTCCAATACTGGATCAGAATACATGGACCTCCAACAAGGGATTATAATAATTGGACCTCCAATACTGGATCAGAATACATGTTCCTCCAATACTGGATCAGAATACATGTTCCTCCAATACTGGATCAGAATACATGGACCTCCAATACTGGATCAGAATACATGGACCTCCAATAAGGGATTGTAATAATTGGACCTCCAATACTGGATCAGAATGCAAGGACCTACAGGAATAGGTTGGGGTACAAGACCTGTATTATTTCCATTCTACAACTGAAAGGCAATCTTGAGAATACTTAATGAGTGTGGAAGTGAACTGCACTCCAATTAGATGGCCACTACTGGACTGAATTACTACTTGTCTCTACAGGGAGATGAAAACATATTCAACAAATAAGATATTATATTGTGATGGCCATTAGACAGTGCTGGCAGTGAAAGGGTTGTAATATATTGTCTGGTGCAATCACTTCATTCATAAATATTGCACTTCAAATATCTCCCACATAAGAGTTCCAAAAACTTAGCAAAAACCTACAGAATTGTGTGAGTCTGTCTTATGTAAAATTGGTTATAAGGAGAAAATAAATTGAAAATACGGATAGAATGGCTTTTACTATATTCCCAACGTATCCACCTGTAACATATCCACCTATATGACGCACGTATTATGTGTACCCATATACCCCATCTGTAACATTCCTCCTCCCGGTCTAGTCTGTCACTTCCACCTTCAAACTGTTATTGCTACATTACAAAACATTGTGTTAGTCCTTGTGAGCCCCACCTGCAGTCCCTCGCTGTACTATGTGCTGCATCTGCCCATACGTCCTTTTATTATGTCACTTTGTATTTTTCTGCAAGTCCAGATAATTCTTATAAAATCTATAGTAAAAGTATTATGACTGTAGGAGAGGAAGCAGCGCTGAACTAATCCACATTACTGCTCACACAGATGATCTGACATTCCTAGACCTCCTGTCTATATGAGGAAGGCTTCAGAACACAACAAGGGTCATTTACAAACTGCAAAATATAAGAAACCACAATCAGTTTTTACAAGATCCCTACTGTCTGCTAAGCGCAGTTTAACTTTAGTTTTGCGGGTTGGTGAATGCTGATACGGAAAATGTGCAGGATTGGAACTGTAAAATGCTACATCAGAGTCCAAGCTACTAAACTTTATTATTAAATTAAACAAATCATTATTCTCCTAAAATACTGCTTGGTGTAGCCTCATTTATGACAGTGAGGGGACATTGAGATATGTTTATATTACATAACATCATTTTTTTGTGTTTGAAGTTTTTTTTGCATTGTTTAAAGTGCGCCTAGGGATGCCCTTTCCCCCAGAAGTGCAACTGGACAATGCAAAATATGCCCCATTCTAAGCATAGGGACGAGCTCCAATATCTGGGAGTGGAGGAGAATACAAGTCTTTCTGGGGTTAGATAAAGGTTGTCCACCCTCCCGCATATCAACACTCACCCATGTAAACAAGCCCTCTCTTTACGCTTTATCATTCTGCAAATTAGAGCAAGGTTAGGTCCCCTCAGCTCTAATGGCACAAAACGAGGAAGATCCTCGATCCCATCACGTCCTCTCATTGGCCCATTCTGGGCCAAAAATCCATCACTATTCCAGATACCGGGTGCAATTGCACAACATGAGATGTGTGAGATCATAAAATAACTTTTACATTGCAGTTTTATCATTTTTCAGTTCATAATTGACCCTTATTATTGTCGCCCTAAATATGCACCTTGTTCTCCAAGTAATGAATAAAACTCAGACTTGTGCTTTTCCTAGTTTGCATTACTGTTTTCTTATGTCTAAAAGTGATTGGTTAAACTAGGAATATTGATTTGAGACCATAATTTAAAATAATCTCTAAGGGTTTCACCAGACTTCATCTCTAAATAGTTTGGACCACCCTTGGAAGAACATTAAAATAAACTTGTATATATGTGACCCAAGTGGAAAAGAAGAAATATCACCCCATCCACATGAAATACTGGCTGAAGTGAGCAGCACCGGGTCAGCAAGTGGCCACCTAAGCAGATAAATGTGTGGCAATGGTGAATGGTGAAATTCTCCTCCCACTGAGATTGCCACCTTCAGTCCTCCGTCGGGCTAAGTGGCGGCACTACACCCTTGAAGCAGGCTGACTCGTAGTGTTTGTTCAGATATGACTTGAGTGCGAAGGTCTTGCTGCAACGTTTGCACTTGTAGTGTTTGAAGGCGGAGTGTGTCTGCATGTGAGCACGGAGGTTGGAGCGGTCGGCAAAGGCTTTGCCGCAGTGGGCACAACCAAACGGCTTTTCACCGGTGTGGGACCTCATATGGCCCTGAAGAAGCCATGGTCGGCTGAAGGCTTTCCCACAGGTGTCACACTTGTGCTTGAGGTCGTGGGTGAGTAGATGCATGGCCATGGCCGGCATGGACACATATACCTTGCCACAGGTCGGGCACTTCTTGGCTAGCTTGCTATCGAGGCTACGATGAGTCTGCTTGTGCCGGCTAAGATTGGAAGACGTAGCATAGCTCTTCCCACACTCGCTGCAGCTGTGGCGTTGGATGGAACGCCCTCCAGTCAACACCTTGCGCCGGGACCGCCCATCTGTGATGAAGAAAGCATCCACGGAGTAACCCTCGCTAACTGCTGTGTCCCCATTGATGTAGCCCCCAGTGATCTCTGAACGTGGGCTGTCAGGTGACTCTGAGTCTGGGGCTCCATATTCACTGTGCACTGCCGTGTATAGGGTATCTGGAGAGGGGACTTTAATGGGCCCATCGCTGTCCCCATCATATACAGAGGGTGTGATATATTCACTGATGTAACCTAAAATAGAGAAGAATATAAGAGTCACAGTCTGCTACAAAAAGTGACTCTATGATAATAGGATGACATACTGCAACAATGGATCTAAAGGGTAACTTGGCCGACCACTGGACATGATCATAATACAATTCTATTACACTCTATACAGACATAGGACACTACACCCCCAACATGACCTGACCACTGGACATGGTCATAATACAATTCTATTACACTATATACAGACATAGGACACTACACCTCCAACATGACCTGACCACTGGACATGATCATAATACAATTCTATTACACTCTATACAGACATAGGACACTACACCCCCAACATGACCTGACCACTGGACATGGTCATAATACAATTCTATTACACTATATACAGACATAGGACACTACACCCCAACATGACCTGACCACTGGACATGATCATAATACAATTCTATTACACTGTATACAGACAAAGGACACTACACATCCAACATGACCTGACCACTGGACATGATCATAAAACAATTCTATTACACTGTATACAGACAAAGGACACTACACCTCCAACATGACCTGACCACTGGACATGATCATAATACAATTCTATTACACTCTATACAGACATAGGACACTACACCTCCAACATGACCTGACCACTGGACATGGTCATAATACAATTCTATTACACTATATACAGACATAGGACACTACACCTCCAACATGACCTGACCACTGGACATGATCATAATACAATTCTATTACACTCTATAGTAGGACACTATATTCCTGTGTGTACTTGTGGATGTTAGACTGACGTACATTAAATTACCTGGAGGAGAGATGTCTCTGGACTGTCTCTCTGTCAGTCTATAAAGCTGATAGTCACACATATAATCTACATTTTCAACCCTCCACAGTATAGTTACCTATTTGTTAAATGTTCAATTATATTAAAAGATATTTAACTGTGGCTCTGTAAAATTAGCTCTCTGTAGCATAAATAATATGGTGATATGTGTCTTTTTCCAGTGATAACAGCTTTAATTATTACTTACTAATTTTTTGTTTGTTCCCTGACTAAGAGTCTGGATTAGAGGTGTGTTTATCATACTCTACAACCTTCCCTGGATTTCACCGTGAACAGACATTTATGGACTATTATCTGTGAAATATTTCTGCCCTCTGTCTCTAAATGCCTCTTCCAACAATTATTGCTTACATAGAGAACTAAGAGTATCTCCTCCTGACCCTTGGATGTGTCTCGCTTGTTTCTGTTTAGTGTAGATTGTAAGCTCATAGGGAAAGGTATTGTAATGTACCTTATTGTAAAGCTCTGCAGAATATGTTGGCTTTTATAATAAGTACATTATAATAATTATCTATTGTTACTTTCCCACAAGAATTCTATACTCTCTGTCTTGTTCCCCAGAATTACTGTCCTGCGTAGTGATAGCTGTCCTGATATACACACTTTACTCATATCTATGGATCTCTTCCTCTTGTCTATGGATATCTGCCTTGTGTCTATGGATTTCTGCCTTGTGTCTATGGATCTCTGCCTCCTGTCTTTAAATCTCTTCCATGTGTCTATGGATCTCTTCCTTGTGTCTACGGATCTCTTCCTTGTGTCTGTAGATCTCTTCCATGTGTCTACGGATATCTTCCTCAAGTCTATGGATATGTGCCTTGTGTCTACGGATCTCTGCCTTGTGATTTGCCTTTAGATCTCTTCCATGTGTCTACGGATATATTCCTTGTGTCTATGGATCTCTACCTTGTGTCTATGGATCTTTCCCTCGTGTCTATGGATCTCTGCCTCGTGTCTATGGATATTTCCCTCGTGTCTATGGATCTCTGCCTCGTGTCTATGGATCTCTGCCTTGTGTCTATGTATCTCCTCCATGTGTCTATGGATCTTTCCCTCGTGTCTATGGATCTTTCCCTCGTGTCTATGGATCTCTGCCTCGTGTCTATGGATCTCTCCCTCTTGTCTATGGATCTCTGCCTTGTGTCTATGGATCTCTGCCTTGTGTCTATGGATCTCTGCTTTGTGTCTATGGGTCTCTCCCTCTTGTCTATGGATCTCTGCCTTGTGTCTATGGATATCTGCTTTGTGTCTATGGATCTCTCCCTCTTGTCTATGGATCTCTGCCTTGTGTCAATGGATATCTGCCTTGTGTCTATTGATCTTTTCCTCATATCTATGGATCTCTCCCTCATGTCTATGGACCTCTGCCTTGTATCTATGGGTCTCTGCCTCATGTCTTTAGATCTCTTCCATGTGTCTGTAGATCTCTTCCATGTGTCTACGGATATCTTCCTTGTGTCTATGGATATGTGCCTTGTCTCTATGGATCTCTACCTTGTGATTTGCCTTTGGTTTTCAGTATCATCTCTTTGTGGTTGATACCCAAATTTATCTATCCTCTCCTGATCTCTCGACATCAGTGTTGTCCCGTGTAACTGTCTTTCTGCCATTTCGTCTTGGAAGTCCTCTCGCCAACTCAAACTTAATCTTTCTAAAACAGAGTTAAAATATTCCCACCCACCAACAAGAGCGTACCTGACATTTCTATCTCTGTTGATAACATGACCATAAATCCCACCCCACAAGCTCGCTGCCTAGATGTAATCCTTGACTCACAAACTATCCTTTGTACCCCACATTGACTCTATATCTAAATCATGTTACATACATCTAAAAAACATTTCCAGAATTCGCACATATCTCACACAAGACACTGCAAAAACCTTAATTCATGCACTTATCATCTCCCGCATTGACTCTTGCAATTCCCTCCTTACTGGCCTTCCCAAGAACAGACTCAAACCCCTACAATCTATTTTGCATGCTGCGGCAAGATTGATTTTCCTTGCAAATCGTTATTCCTCTGTTGAATCACTCTGTATGTCTGTACACTGGTTGTCTGTTTTCTACCGAATCCAATATAAAATACTCTTACTAACCTACAAGGCCATCAACAAAGCTGCACCAACATACATCTCCTCTCTTGTCTCAAAATATCTCCCAACTCCCCAACTCCGTTCTACACAAGATCTGCGTCTCTCATCCACCCTCATTACATCCTCCCATTCCCGATTACAAGACTTTTTCCAGGCTGCACCCACTCTATGGAATTCTCTCCCTCGCACAATAAGACTCTCCTCTAGTCTACAAGCTTTCAAGCGTTCTCTGAAAACCCACCTCTTCAGACAAGTTTATAATATTCCTCAACCACCCTTTAACCCCACTACATTACCCTATTACCACCTGTTATACAACTACCCCTTGATCACCATTGTTGTGTGACGGGATCATTTAGCTTATGAGTCACTTTTACCTTTGCAGTCTGGCTGGGCCGACTGCTATTGTAGACTTAACCTCATGTGTCAAACTCCCATTGTCCAATAGATTGTAAGCTTGCGAGCAGGGCCTTCTCACCTCTTTGTCTGTTTTACCCAGTTTGTTTATTAGTTAACTATGTTTGTCCCCAATTGTAAAGCGCTACGGAATATGTTGGCGCTATATAAATAAATGATGATGATGGATCTTTCCCTCGTGTCTATGGATCTCTCCCTCGTGTCTGTGTATATCTGCCTCATACCTGTGGATCTCTGCCTTGTGTCTATGGATCTCTTCATTGTATCTCTGCCTCTTGTCTATGGATCTCTGCCTCGTATCTATGGATCTCTGCCATGTGTCTATGGATCTTTCCCTCTTGTCTATGGATCTCTCCCTTCTGTCTGTGTATATCTGCCTCATATCTATTTATCTCTGCCTTGTGTTATTGATCTCTCCCTCATATCTATGGATCTCTGCCTCGTATCTATGGATCTCTACCTTGTGTCTATGGATCTTTCCCTCATATCTATGGTTCTCTCCCTCATGTCTATGGATCTCTGCCTCGTATCCATGGATCTCTACCTTGTGTCTATGGATCTTTCCCTCGTGTCTATGGATCTCTCCCTCGTGTCTGTGAATATCTGCCTCGTATCTATGGTTCTCTGCATTGTGTCTATGGATCTCTGCCTTGTTTCTATGGATCTCTGCCTCCTGTCTTTAAATCTCTTCCATGTGTCTATGGATCTCTTCCTTGTGTCTACGGATCTCTTCCTTGTGTCTGTAGATCTCTTCCATGTGTCTACGGATATCTTCCTCGAGTCTATGGATATGTGCCTTGTGTCTACGGATCTCTGCCTTGTGATTTGCCTTTAGATCTCTTCCATGTGTCTACGGATATATTCCTCGTGTCTATGGATCTCTCCATTGTATCTCTGCCTCTTTTCTATGGATCTCTGCCTCGTATCTATAGATCTCTGCCATGTGTCTATGGATCTTTCCCTCTTGTCTATGAATCTCTCCCTTCTGTCTGTGTATATCTGCCTCATATCTATTTATCTCTGCCTTGTGTTATTGATCTCTCCCTCATATCTATGGATCTCTGCCTCGTATCTATGGATCTCTACCTTGTGTCTATGGATCTTTCCCTCATATCTATGGTTCTCTCCCTCATGTCTATGGATCTCTGCCTCATATCTATGGATCTCTACCTTGTGTCTATGGATCTTTCCCTCGTGTCTATGGATCTCTCCCTCGTGTCTGTGAATATCTGCCTCGTATCTATGGTTCTCTGCATTGTGTCTATGGATCTCTGCCTCCTGTCTTTAAATCTCTTCCATGTGTCTATGGATCTCTTCTTTGTGTCTACGGATCTCTTCCTTGTGTCTGTAGATCTCTTCCATGTGTCTACGGATATCTTCCTCGAGTCTATGGATATGTACCTTGTGTCTACGGATCTCTGCCTTGTGATTTGCCTTTAGATCTCTTCCATGTGTCTACGGATATATTCCTCGTGTCTATGGATCTCTGCCTTGTGTCTATGGATCTTTCCCTCGTGTCTATGGATCTCTGCCTCGTGTCTATGGATCTCTCCCTCGTGTCTATGGATCTCTGACTCGTGTCTATGGATCTCTGCCTTGTGTCTATGTATCTCCTCCATGTGTCTATGGATCTCTTCCATGTGTCTATGGATCTCTTCCTTGTGTCTGTGGATCTCTGCCTCGTATCTATGGATCTCTGCCTTGTGTCTAAGGATCTTTCACTCGTGTCTATGGATCTCTGCCTCGTGTCTATGGATCTCTCCCTCGTGTCTATGGATCTCTGCCTTGTGTCTATGGATATCTGCCTTGTGTCTATTGATCTTTTCCTCATATCTATGGATCTCTCCCTCATGTCTATGGACCTCTGCCTTGTATCTATGGGTCTCTGCCTCGTGTCTTTAGATCTCTTCCATGTGTCTGTAGATCTCTTCCATGTGTCTACGGATATCTTCCTTGTGTCTATGGATATGTGCCTTGTCTCTATGGATCTCTACCTTGTGATTTGCCTTTGGTTTTCAGTATCATCTCTTTGTGGATGATACCCAAATTTATCTATCCTCTCCTGATCTCTCGACATCAGTGTTGTCCCGTGTAACTGTCTTTCTGCCATTTCGTCTTGGAAGTCCTCTCGCCAACTCAAACTTAATCTTTCTAAAACAGAGTTAAAATATTCCCACCCACCAACAAGAGCATACCTGACATTTCTATCTCTGTTGATAACATGACCATAAATCCCACCCCACAAGCTCGCTGCCTAGGTATATCCTTGACTCACAACTATCCTTTGTACCCCACATTGACTCTATATCTAAATCATGTTACATACATCTAAAAAACATTTCCAGAATTCGCACATATCTCACACAAGACACTGCAAAAACCTTAATTCATGCACTTATCATCTCCCGCATTGACTCTTGCAATTCCCTCCTTACTGGCCTTCCCAAGAACAGACTCAAACCCCTACAATCTATTTTGCATGCTGCGGCAAGATTGATTTTCCTTGCAAATCGTTATTCCTCTGTTGAATCACTCTGTATGTCTGTACACTGGTTGTCTGTTTTCTACCGAATCCAATATAAAATACTCTTACTAACCTACAAGGCCATCAACAAAGCTGCACCAACATACATCTCCTCTCTTGTCTCAAAATATCTCCCAACTCCCCAACTCCGTTCTACACAAGATCTGCGTCTCTCATCCACCCTCATTACATCCTCCCATTCCCGATTACAGGACTTTTTCCAGGCTGCACCCACTCTATGGAATTCTCTCCCTCGCACAATAAGACTCTCCTCTAGTCTACAAGCTTTCAAGCGTTCTCTGAAAACCCACCTCTTCAGACAAGCTTATAATATTCCTCAACCACCCTTTAACCTCACTACATTACCCTATTACCACCTGTTATACAACTACCCCTTGATCACCATTGTTGTGTGACGGGATCATTTAGCTTATGAGTCACTTTTACCTTTGCAGTCTGGCTGGGCCGACTGCTATTGTAGACTTAACATCATGTGTCAAACTCCCATTGCCCAATAGATTTTAAGCTTGCGAGCAGGGCCTTCTCACCTCTTTGTCTGTTTTACCCAGTTTGTTTATTAGTTAACTATGTTTGTCCCCAATTGTAAAGCGCTACGGAATATGTTGGCGCTATATAAATAAATGATGATGATGATGATGGATCTTTCCCTCGTGTCTATGGATCTCTCCCTCGTGTCTGTGTATATCTGCCTCATATCTGTGGATCTCTGCCTTGTGTCTATGGATCTCTTCATTGTATCTCTGCCTCTTGTCTATGGATCTCTGCCTCGTATCTATGGATCTCTGCCATGTGTCTATGGATCTTTCCCTCTTGTCTATGGATCTCTCCCTTCTGTCTGTGTATATCTGCCTCATATCTATTTATCTCTGCCTTGTGTTATTGATCTCTCCCTCATATCTATGGATCTCTGCGTCGTATCTATGGATCTCTACCTTGTGTCTATGGATCTTTCCCTCATATCTATGGTTCTCTCCCTCATGTCTATGGATCTCTGCCTCGTATCCATGGATCTCTACCTTGTGTCTATGGATCTTTCCCTCGTGTCTATGGATCTCTCCCTTGTGTCTGTGAATATCTGCCTCGTATCTATGGTTCTCTGCATTGTGTCTATGAATCTCTGCCTTGTTTCTATGGATCTCTGCCTCCTGTCTTTAAATCTCTTCCATGTGTCTATGGATCTCTTCCTTGTGTCTACGGATCTCTTCCTTGTGTCTGTAGATCTCTTCCATGTGTCTACGGATATCTTCCTCGAGTCTATGGATATGGGCCTTGTGTCTACGGATCTCTGCCTTGTGATTTGCCTTTAGATCTCTTCCATATGTCTACGGATATATTCCTCATGTCTATGGATCTCTGCCTTGTGTCTATGGATCTCTCCATTGTATCTCTGCCTCTTGTCTATGGATCTCTGCCTCGTATCTATGGATCTCTGCCATGTGTCTATGGATCTTTCCCTCTTGTCTATGGATCTCTCCCTTCTGTCTGTGTATATCTGCCTCATATCTATTTATCTCTGCCTTGTGTTATTGATCTCTCCCTTATATCTATGGATCTCTGCCTCGTATCTATGGATCTCTACCTTGTGTCTATGGATCTTTCCCTCATATCTATGGTTCTCTCCCTCATGTCTATGGATCTCTGCCTCATATCTATGGATCTCTACCTTGTGTCTATTGATCTTTCCCTCGTGTCTATGGATCTCTCCCTCGTGTCTGTGAATATCTGCCTCGTATCTATGGTTCTCTGCATTGTGTCTATGGATCTCTGCCTCCTGTCTTTAAATCTCTTCCATGTGTCTATGGATCTCTTCTTTGTGTCTACGGATCTCTTCCTTGTGTCTGTAGATCTCTTCCATGTGTCTACGGATATCTTCCTCGAGTCTATGGATATGTGCCTTGTGTCTACGGATCTCTGCCTTGTGATTTGCCTTTAGATCTCTTCCATGTGTCTACGGATATATTCCTCGTGTCTATGGATCTCTGCCTTGTGTCTATGGATCTTTCCCTCGTGTCTATGGATCTCTGCCTCGTGTCTATGGATCTCTCCCTCGTGTCTATGGATCTCTGCCTCATGTCTATGGATCTCTGCCTTGTGTCTATGGATCTCTGCCTTGTGTCTATGTATCTCCTCCATGTGTCTATGGATCTTTCCCTCGTGTCTATGGATCTTTCCCTCGTGTCTATGGATCTCTTCCTTGTGTCTGTAGATCTCTTCCATGTGTCTACGGATATCTTCCTCGAGTCTATGGATATGTACCTTGTGTCTACGGATCTCTGCCTTGTGATTTGCCTTTAGATCTCTTCCATGTGTATACGGATATATTCCTCGTGTCTATGGATCTCTGCCTTGTGTCTATGGATCTTTCCCTCGTGTCTATGGATCTCTGCCTCGTGTCTATGGATCTCTCCCTCGTGTCTATGGATCTCTGACTCGTGTCTATGGATCTCTGCCTTGTGTCTATGTATCTCCTCCATGTGTCTATGGATCTCTTCCATGTGTCTATGGATCTCTTCCTTGTGTCTGTGGATCTCTGCCTCGTATCTATGGATCTCTGCCTTGTGTCTAAGGATCTTTCACTCGTGTCTATGGATCTCTGCCTCGTGTCTATGGATCTCTCCCTCGTGTCTATGGATCTCTGCCTTGTGTCTATGGATATCTGCCTTGTGTCTATTGATCTTTTCCTCATATCTATGGATCTCTCCCTCATGTCTATGGACCTCTGCCTTGTATCTATGGGTCTCTGCCTCGTGTCTTTAGATCTCTTCCATGTGTCTGTAGATCTCTTCCATGTGTCTACGGATATCTTCCTTGTGTCTATGGATATGTGCCTTGTCTCTATGGATCTCTACCTTGTGATTTGCCTTTGGTTTTCAGTATCATCTCTTTGTGGATGATACCCAAATTTATCTATCCTCTCCTGATCTCTCGACATCAGTGTTGTCCCGTGTAACTGTCTTTCTGCCATTTCGTCTTGGAAGTCCTCTCGCCAACTCAAACTTAATCTTTCTAAAACAGAGTTAAAATATTCCCACCCACCAACAAGAGCATACCTGACATTTCTATCTCTGTTGATAACATGACCATAAATCCCACCCCACAAGCTCGCTGCCTAGGTATATCCTTGACTCACAACTATCCTTTGTACCCCACATTGACTCTATATCTAAATCATGTTACATACATCTAAAAAACATTTCCAGAATTCGCACATATCTCACACAAGACACTGCAAAAACCTTAATTCATGCACTTATCATCTCCCGCATTGACTCTTGCAATTCCCTCCTTACTGGCCTTCCCAAGAACAGACTCAAACCCCTACAATCTATTTTGCATGCTGCGGCAAGATTGATTTTCCTTGCAAATCGTTATTCCTCTGTTGAATCACTCTGTATGTCTGTACACTGGTTGTCTGTTTTCTACCGAATCCAATATAAAATACTCTTACTAACCTACAAGGCCATCAACAAAGCTGCACCAACATACATCTCCTCTCTTGTCTCAAAATATCTCCCAACTCCCCAACTCCGTTCTACACAAGATCTGCGTCTCTCATCCACCCTCATTACATCCTCCCATTCCCGATTACAGGACTTTTTCCAGGCTGCACCCACTCTATGGAATTCTCTCCCTCGCACAATAAGACTCTCCTCTAGTCTACAAGCTTTCAAGCGTTCTCTGAAAACCCACCTCTTCAGACAAGCTTATAATATTCCTCAACCACCCTTTAACCTCACTACATTACCCTATTACCACCTGTTATACAACTACCCCTTGATCACCATTGTTGTGTGACGGGATCATTTAGCTTATGAGTCACTTTTACCTTTGCAGTCTGGCTGGGCCGACTGCTATTGTAGACTTAACATCATGTGTCAAACTCCCATTGCCCAATAGATTTTAAGCTTGCGAGCAGGGCCTTCTCACCTCTTTGTCTGTTTTACCCAGTTTGTTTATTAGTTAACTATGTTTGTCCCCAATTGTAAAGCGCTACGGAATATGTTGGCGCTATATAAATAAATGATGATGATGATGATGGATCTTTCCCTCGTGTCTATGGATCTCTCCCTCGTGTCTGTGTATATCTGCCTCATATCTGTGGATCTCTGCCTTGTGTCTATGGATCTCTTCATTGTATCTCTGCCTCTTGTCTATGGATCTCTGCCTCGTATCTATGGATCTCTGCCATGTGTCTATGGATCTTTCCCTCTTGTCTATGGATCTCTCCCTTCTGTCTGTGTATATCTGCCTCATATCTATTTATCTCTGCCTTGTGTTATTGATCTCTCCCTCATATCTATGGATCTCTGCGTCGTATCTATGGATCTCTACCTTGTGTCTATGGATCTTTCCCTCATATCTATGGTTCTCTCCCTCATGTCTATGGATCTCTGCCTCGTATCCATGGATCTCTACCTTGTGTCTATGGATCTTTCCCTCGTGTCTATGGATCTCTCCCTTGTGTCTGTGAATATCTGCCTCGTATCTATGGTTCTCTGCATTGTGTCTATGAATCTCTGCCTTGTTTCTATGGATCTCTGCCTCCTGTCTTTAAATCTCTTCCATGTGTCTATGGATCTCTTCCTTGTGTCTACGGATCTCTTCCTTGTGTCTGTAGATCTCTTCCATGTGTCTACGGATATCTTCCTCGAGTCTATGGATATGGGCCTTGTGTCTACGGATCTCTGCCTTGTGATTTGCCTTTAGATCTCTTCCATATGTCTACGGATATATTCCTCGTGTCTATGGATCTCTGCCTTGTGTCTATGGATCTCTCCATTGTATCTCTGCCTCTTGTCTATGGATCTCTGCCTCGTATCTATGGATCTCTGCCATGTGTCTATGGATCTTTCCCTCTTGTCTATGGATCTCTCCCTTCTGTCTGTGTATATCTGCCTCATATCTATTTATCTCTGCCTTGTGTTATTGATCTCTCCCTTATATCTATGGATCTCTGCCTCGTATCTATGGATCTCTACCTTGTGTCTATGGATCTTTCCCTCATATCTATGGTTCTCTCCCTCATGTCTATGGATCTCTGCCTCATATCTATGGATCTCTACCTTGTGTCTATTGATCTTTCCCTCGTGTCTATGGATCTCTCCCTCGTGTCTGTGAATATCTGCCTCGTATCTATGGTTCTCTGCATTGTGTCTATGGATCTCTGCCTCCTGTCTTTAAATCTCTTCCATGTGTCTATGGATCTCTTCTTTGTGTCTACGGATCTCTTCCTTGTGTCTGTAGATCTCTTCCATGTGTCTACGGATATCTTCCTCGAGTCTATGGATATGTGCCTTGTGTCTACGGATCTCTGCCTTGTGATTTGCCTTTAGATCTCTTCCATGTGTCTACGGATATATTCCTCGTGTCTATGGATCTCTGCCTTGTGTCTATGGATCTTTCCCTCGTGTCTATGGATCTCTGCCTCGTGTCTATGGATCTCTCCCTCGTGTCTATGGATCTCTGCCTCATGTCTATGGATCTCTGCCTTGTGTCTATGGATCTCTGCCTTGTGTCTATGTATCTCCTCCATGTGTCTATGGATCTTTCCCTCGTGTCTATGGATCTTTCCCTCGTGTCTATGGATCTCTTCCTTGTGTCTGTAGATCTCTTCCATGTGTCTACGGATATCTTCCTCGAGTCTATGGATATGTACCTTGTGTCTACGGATCTCTGCCTTGTGATTTGCCTTTAGATCTCTTCCATGTGTATACGGATATATTCCTCGTGTCTATGGATCTCTGCCTTGTGTCTATGGATCTTTCCCTCGTGTCTATGGATCTCTGCCTCGTGTCTATGGATCTCTCCCTCGTGTCTATGGATCTCTGACTCGTGTCTATGGATCTCTGCCTTGTGTCTATGTATCTCCTCCATGTGTCTATGGATCTCTTCCATGTGTCTATGGATCTCTTCCTTGTGTCTGTGGATCTCTGCCTCGTATCTATGGATCTCTGCCTTGTGTCTAAGGATCTTTCACTCGTGTCTATGGATCTCTGCCTCGTGTCTATGGATCTCTCCCTCGTGTCTATGGATCTCTGCCTTGTGTCTATGGATATCTGCCTTGTGTCTATTGATCTTTTCCTCATATCTATGGATCTCTCCCTCATGTCTATGGACCTCTGCCTTGTATCTATGGGTCTCTGCCTCGTGTCTTTAGATCTCTTCCATGTGTCTGTAGATCTCTTCCATGTGTCTACGGATATCTTCCTTGTGTCTATGGATATGTGCCTTGTCTCTATGGATCTCTACCTTGTGATTTGCCTTTGGTTTTCAGTATCATCTCTTTGTGGATGATACCCAAATTTATCTATCCTCTCCTGATCTCTCGACATCAGTGTTGTCCCGTGTAACTGTCTTTCTGCCATTTCGTCTTGGAAGTCCTCTCGCCAACTCAAACTTAATCTTTCTAAAACAGAGTTAAAATATTCCCACCCACCAACAAGAGCATACCTGACATTTCTATCTCTGTTGATAACATGACCATAAATCCCACCCCACAAGCTCGCTGCCTAGGTATATCCTTGACTCACAACTATCCTTTGTACCCCACATTGACTCTATATCTAAATCATGTTACATACATCTAAAAAACATTTCCAGAATTCGCACATATCTCACACAAGACACTGCAAAAACCTTAATTCATGCACTTATCATCTCCCGCATTGACTCTTGCAATTCCCTCCTTACTGGCCTTCCCAAGAACAGACTCAAACCCCTACAATCTATTTTGCATGCTGCGGCAAGATTGATTTTCCTTGCAAATCGTTATTCCTCTGTTGAATCACTCTGTATGTCTGTACACTGGTTGTCTGTTTTCTACCGAATCCAATATAAAATACTCTTACTAACCTACAAGGCCATCAACAAAGCTGCACCAACATACATCTCCTCTCTTGTCTCAAAATATCTCCCAACTCCCCAACTCCGTTCTACACAAGATCTGCGTCTCTCATCCACCCTCATTACATCCTCCCATTCCCGATTACAGGACTTTTTCCAGGCTGCACCCACTCTATGGAATTCTCTCCCTCGCACAATAAGACTCTCCTCTAGTCTACAAGCTTTCAAGCGTTCTCTGAAAACCCACCTCTTCAGACAAGCTTATAATATTCCTCAACCACCCTTTAACCTCACTACATTACCCTATTACCACCTGTTATACAACTACCCCTTGATCACCATTGTTGTGTGACGGGATCATTTAGCTTATGAGTCACTTTTACCTTTGCAGTCTGGCTGGGCCGACTGCTATTGTAGACTTAACATCATGTGTCAAACTCCCATTGCCCAATAGATTTTAAGCTTGCGAGCAGGGCCTTCTCACCTCTTTGTCTGTTTTACCCAGTTTGTTTATTAGTTAACTATGTTTGTCCCCAATTGTAAAGCGCTACGGAATATGTTGGCGCTATATAAATAAATGATGATGATGATGATGGATCTTTCCCTCGTGTCTATGGATCTCTCCCTCGTGTCTGTGTATATCTGCCTCATATCTGTGGATCTCTGCCTTGTGTCTATGGATCTCTTCATTGTATCTCTGCCTCTTGTCTATGGATCTCTGCCTCGTATCTATGGATCTCTGCCATGTGTCTATGGATCTTTCCCTCTTGTCTATGGATCTCTCCCTTCTGTCTGTGTATATCTGCCTCATATCTATTTATCTCTGCCTTGTGTTATTGATCTCTCCCTCATATCTATGGATCTCTGCGTCGTATCTATGGATCTCTACCTTGTGTCTATGGATCTTTCCCTCATATCTATGGTTCTCTCCCTCATGTCTATGGATCTCTGCCTCGTATCCATGGATCTCTACCTTGTGTCTATGGATCTTTCCCTCGTGTCAATGGATCTCTCCCTTGTGTCTGTGAATATCTGCCTCGTATCTATGGTTCTCTGCATTGTGTCTATGAATCTCTGCCTTGTTTCTATGGATCTCTGCCTCCTGTCTTTAAATCTCTTCCATGTGTCTATGGATCTCTTCCTTGTGTCTACGGATCTCTTCCTTGTGTCTGTAGATCTCTTCCATGTGTCTACGGATATCTTCCTCGAGTCTATGGATATGGGCCTTGTGTCTACGGATCTCTGCCTTGTGATTTGCCTTTAGATCTCTTCCATATGTCTACGGATATATTCCTCGTGTCTATGGATCTCTGCCTTGTGTCTATGGATCTCTCCATTGTATCTCTGCCTCTTGTCTATGGATCTCTGCCTCGTATCTATGGATCTCTGCCATGTGTCTATGGATCTTTCCCTCTTGTCTATGGATCTCTCCCTTCTGTCTGTGTATATCTGCCTCATATCTATTTATCTCTGCCTTGTGTTATTGATCTCTCCCTTATATCTATGGATCTCTGCCTCGTATCTATGGATCTCTACCTTGTGTCTATGGATCTTTCCCTCATATCTATGGTTCTCTCCCTCATGTCTATGGATCTCTGCCTCATATCTATGGATCTCTACCTTGTGTCTATTGATCTTTCCCTCGTGTCTATGGATCTCTCCCTCGTGTCTGTGAATATCTGCCTCGTATCTATGGTTCTCTGCATTGTGTCTATGGATCTCTGCCTCCTGTCTTTAAATCTCTTCCATGTGTCTATGGATCTCTTCTTTGTGTCTACGGATCTCTTCCTTGTGTCTGTAGATCTCTTCCATGTGTCTACGGATATCTTCCTCGAGTCTATGGATATGTGCCTTGTGTCTACGGATCTCTGCCTTGTGATTTGCCTTTAGATCTCTTCCATGTGTCTACGGATATATTCCTCGTGTCTATGGATCTCTGCCTTGTGTCTATGGATCTTTCCCTCGTGTCTATGGATCTCTGCCTCGTGTCTATGGATCTCTCCCTTGTGTCTATGGATCTCTGCCTCATGTCTATGGATCTCTGCCTTGTGTCTATGGATCTCTGCCTTGTGTCTATGTATCTCCTCCATGTGTCTATGGATCTTTCCCTCGTGTCTATGGATCTTTCCCTCGTGTCTATGGATCTCTTCCTTGTGTCTGTAGATCTCTTCCATGTGTCTACGGATATCTTCCTTGAGTCTATGGATATGTGCCTTGTGTCTACGGATCTCTGCCTAATGATTTGCCTTTAGATCTCTTCCATGTGTCTACGGATATATTCCTCGTGTCTATGGATCTCTGCCTTGTGTCTATGTATCTTTCCCTCGTGTCTATGGATCTCTGCCTCGTGTCTATGGATCTCTCCCTCGTGTCTATGGATCTCTGCCTCGTGTCTATGGATCTCTGCCTTGTGTCTATGTATCTCCTCCATGTGTCTATGGATCTTTCCCTCGTGTCTATGGATCTTTCCCTCGTGTCTATGGATCTCTGCCTCGTGTCTATGGATCTCTCCCTCGTGTCTATGGATCTCTGCCTCATGTCTATGGATCTCTGCCTTGTGTCTATGTATCTCCTCCATGTGTCTATGGATCTCTTCCATGTGTCTATGGAGCTCTTCCTTGTGTCTGTGGATCTCTGCCTCGTATCTATGGATCTCTGCCTTGTGTCTAAGGATCTTTCACTCGTGTCTATGGATCTCTGCCTCGTGTCTATGGATCTCTCCCTCGTGTCTATGGATCTCTGCCTCGTGTCTATGGATCTCTGCCTTGTGTCTATGTATCTCCTCCATGTGTCTATGAATCTCTTCCATGTGTCCATGGATCTCTTCCTTGTGTCTGTGGATCTCTGCCTCTTATCTATGGATCTCTGCCTTGTGTCTAAGGATCTCTTCCATTTGTCTATGGATCTCTTTCTTTGTGTCTATGGATCTCTTCCATTTGTCTATGGATCTCTTCCTTGTATCTATGGATCTCTTACATGTATCTATGGATCTCTTCCTTGTGTCTATGGATCTTTTACATGTATCTATGAATCTCTTCCTTGTGTCTATGGATCTCTTCCATTTGTCTATGGATATCTTCCATTTGTCTATGGATATCTTCCTTGTGTCTATGGATCTTTTCCATGAGTCTTTGGATCTCTTCCTTGTGTCTATGGATCTCTTACATGTATCTATGAATCTCTTCCTTGTGTCTATGGATCTCTTACATGTATCTATGGATCTCTACTTTGTGTCTATGGATCTCTTACATGTATCTATGGATCTCTTGCTTGTGTCTATGGATCTCTTCCTTGTGTCTATCAATCTCATATCTACAGATCTCTGCTTCATGTCTCTGGATTTCTGCCTCATGCTTATAGATCCCTGCCTCATGTCTTTGGATCTTCACCTCATGTATATGGATCTCTGTCTCCTATCTATGGATCTCTTCTTTGAGTCTATAGATCTGTTCTTCATGTCTATTGATCTTTGCCTCATGTCTATGGATCTCTTCATAATGTCTGTTGATATCTCGTTTATGTATATGGATGTCTCCCTAATGTGTTTGGATCTATTCCTTGTGTCTATAGACATCTGTCCTGTGTCTATGGATCTATTTCTTGTGTCTATGGATCTCTTCCTTTATGTAATGAGCCCAGTACTGCCCCCTGCTGTTCCCTCCTCTCTCTGCATCCACTGTTTGTCAGCAGATCCTGTCCTTCCCCCTTCCTCATTCTCTCTTCTGCTGCTACTCTTTTCCCTCACCTCAGCAATTTCTCCTCTCTGTGTATCCAGCCGCTGTCACCACCCCCTCCTCCCTATTACCACCTCTTCTCTGTGACCCAATTCTGAATCTCCCCCATATCCTGCAGAGGACTCCAGTTATTTTTACAACATTTACTGTACCACAATATTCTATACAGACAGCCCCATTACATAGAGCCCCCCGAGTAGAGGACAAGTGAGACATATACGTAGTGTAGTGACTGGGCTGGGGGGGGGGAGGTGAGGTGACCCTGAGGGGCTGCAGTACTTGGCAGAGTTCATTTTTGACACCCTGTTGCTCGCGTTGCATCCATCTTTGTTTCATGTAGATGAAGGGCAGAAAGAAATCTCTACATCCCATTGCCATTAATTTGTGGATTTGCTGACACTTCCATGCAGCTCTTTTAGTGTTTGCTACATGATATCAACACCTTCTTGGCAGAACTGAGGTTAAATTTTGTTCTGCAATCCCCTAAGCTGCCCAATCAGCATACTTCCCAAAATAGCATATTGCCTCGCTCTTTTCTCAATCCAAAACAATGAAATTCCAGCAGTTCTGAGCCCCCGTCTCCCCCTTCCCATCCACATGCTTTACTCCTCTCTCTCCATCCCTCCCTCCCCCTGGAATCTGTCAAGGTCAACAGCTAGAAATCAGGGACCCCCATGTTACCACTCAACCACCAGTATTTCTAAGAAGGAAGGGGGATTCCAGGTCTGGCAGCGAGTCTCTGTTCTGCAGTGAAGGGGGTAGGGAAACGTGTCGTAGAAAACATGTCTGTGAGCATCTGGAGGACATACGTTAATTAGCTGTGATTATTCCTATCATAATTAGGAAACAGGATTCCGTCCCATATGAGCTGGACCCCTGCCCCCTCCCACTCAGACACAGTGCCCTTGAATTGATGCAGGGATAGCAGGGGGCTGCAGATAATATTCTCCCTCCACCTCTTCCTTACCCAGCTGCCTTTCTCCCCCGAGCTCTAAATTTAGTTCTGTGTTGAAAACAGTGGCCTCAGATCAACTGCAGAGCATTGCGTGTGTGTCAGAGTCTGCAGAGCATTGTGTATGTATATGATCTGTGTAATTGTGGGGACATACTGAGGTCAGCTGTGTGTTAGGTACTGCAGTGTTACATTAACACGTGTAGTTTTGTAGAGCAGTGTGTGTGTTACTGCAGCCAGGGAGCATTGTGTGTGACAGCATGCACACATCTGTGTCTCTGTGTGTGTAATAAGCATCGCTGTACACAAATATAGGGGAATAAGTGCTCAGTGCTGGAACCTATAGAAACCAATCAGTAGGCAGCTTTTGCCGGCCTAATGCTAGTTAGACTAAAGGAAGCAAATGTGTGATTGGATGCTTCAGGTCACTGTTGTTATTAAGAGAGTGTGTATTGTATAACCATATATTTGTGTTCTTTACTGTTGTGAGACCTGGGTCTATCTCTGTAATCTTCTGTGAATCTACTTAGTGTGTGTCTTATGTGAACCCTGCCTAGTGTGTGTTTGTGTAGTTTTGTGTAGACCCTGGTGTATATTTTTGTTGTTTTGAACCCAGGATGCTACAGACTGTAGTTTACATGTGTAAGATGCATCACTAACACAGAATATGTGCTCTACATACATGATCAGGCGTGTCAGCCATGTGTCCCTGGCATTGTATTCATGTCCATAGTGGTACACATGTAGTGTAAGGCACCTAGGAGGTTGTGTCATACAGAGAACAGTCAGAGCACTTACCTTTATCCGAGAGGTGTGTGGTGAAGTCGGAGCGATGTCTGACATATGCACTCTCACTGTCAGCTGAACAGAAGCCGTCCTTCACTTTTTTCACCAGAAAGGACCTTGGCATTGTTCTTCTTCCCCTCCAGAGGTGAAAGGTCAGAGCAGGGTCAGGGAGGAGGAGATGGTTATGGAAGTGAAGATAGCAAGAAAGAGAGGTGAAGGAGGGACATCAATCTGCAGTTCCCCTCCACCCTCCTGAAAAACGGGAACACAGTGTTCTTCAGCAGTGTCAGAGAGATGGAGCCAGGAGAGGAGAGGTGGTAAAGTCCCAGCCCTCAGAAGAAGGGGAGCCTCTGCTGGGTACCATGAGGTCTGAAGAGTTCAGCACTGGACAGCAACCTGAACGCTATCACAAGGCTCCAGATATTCAGCACTGGACAGCTCCCAAAAGCAGAAACCTCTGCATCCCTCTCGGAATACGTGGTGTCCCTGGTCTGTGTCCTGGCCGTCTCGCACACCTTGATCTGTATCCTGGCTGTCCCACGCACCTTGATCTGTATCCTGGCTGACCCACGCACCTTGATCTGAATCCTGGCTGTCCCACGCACCTTGATCTGTATCCTGGCTGACCCACGCACCTTGATCTGTATCCTGGCTGACCCACGCACCTTGATCTGAATCCTGGCTGTCTCACACACCTTTCCCTGTCACCTTGCTGTCTCACACACCTTGGTCTGTTTTCTGGCAATCTCTCGCTCTTTACTCTGTGCCTTGGCTGTCTCACACAGCTTGCTCTGTATCCTTGGCAGTCTATCGCTATTTGTGTCTCTCTTCATCAATCCTGCATCATTCCTTCTTCCTCTGTTTCTCCCTCCTGTCTCTCTGTTCTCTCTCAGCTCCTCCCTCTCTATAGAGCTGTCATTCCCTCTCCATCCCTCCTTTCCTAGGCGTTTTCCCTCGACCTTCCTGGTTCAGCGCTCGGGATGTGTGAGACTTTCCACTCGAGCTGTTTGATTTAAAGGGCTGTGATCAGGTGCTGCTGCGGGATTGCCTGGTATAATATCCCACAATTCCCAGGAGAGATCTTTATTACTGCTGCTCAGCTCTTCTTGCTTATCTCTGCAGACGGATGTTCTCTGGAAAACAGAAGGGGAAAAGGAGCCTGAGGGATGAATTGGTGATGGCAGGGGGAGATTTCCCCATAAACCGTGTTCTCTTTGTCTCTCTTCTCCCCCTCTTGTGCTTAACTCTGTATTTCTTTGTGCATTTTATATCTCTCATGTACTGTCCTGTATGACCACTTCTCTCTCCTTAGATGTGTTCTCCCAATCTTCTGCCCTCTCTCCAGTGACCAGAACAGAGGAAGCCGTGAGCCCTGTATTCTCCAGACTAGAAAAGGTTAAATTATCTTATTTTACTGAGACATCGGCATAAAACAATATATTACAGCAGAGTGGAATCTGTTCATGTTTCTTGTGTACAGATGGAGTAGAGTTCATTACAGTCATTAGGATTTGATATCTTGGTTGTGGTTAATTAGTCGCTGGGTATATAAAATATAACATGGAAAGATAACGATGGGATCAGCCATTGACAGCTCAGGATTGTAGAACGCAGATCTCTAATTTCTGACATATATAGGACCAGGTCTTCTCAGGGATACAGGTGATGTATGTTGTGTGATTCCTGTTATATTATTGCTGTGTCATTTTGGGTTCTATGTGCACCTGGTGACCCCTGGAGATACCCCCTCCAATGGCTGACGCCTCTCCATGCTTCATGTAATCTCCAGGGGTCCCCTTTACTGATCCACTTTGTTCCACACATAGGAAAAACATATAAACACACATATATAGTACATACTACTTCACCATCATGTATTGTAATATCATAATCACATGTTCAGTCAGAGACCATAACAGAGACTCATATAAACCATGGAATATGAGATATTCTGGAGGTATTATGGGTGTATATGAGGCTATGTGAGGTGATATTATGGGTGTATAAGAGGCTATGTGAGGTGATATAAGGTATTATGGGTGTATATGAGGCTATGTGAGGTGATATTATGGGTGTATAAGAGGCTATGTGAGGTGGTATGAGGTATTATGGGTGTATATGAGGCTATGTGGGGGGATATGAGGTACTATAGGTGTATATGAGGCTATGTGGGGGATATGAGATATTATGGGTGTATAAGAGGCTATGAGAGGTGATATGAGGTATTATGGGTGTATAAGAGGCTATGAGAGGTGATATGATGTATTATGGGTGTATATGAGGCTATGTGGGGGGATATGAGGCATTATGGGTGTATATGAGTCTATGAGGGGGATATGAGGCATTATGGGTGTATATGAGGCTATGTGGGGGGATATGAGGTACTATAGGTGTATATGAGGCTATGTGGGGGATATGAGATATTATGGGTGTATAAGAGGCTATGAGAGGTGATATGAGGTATTATGGGTGTATAAGAGGCTATGAGAGGTGATATGAGGTATTATGGGTGTATAAGAGGCTATGAGAGGTGATATGAGGTATTATGGGTGTATATGAGGCTATGTGAGGTGATATTATGGGTGTAAAAGAGGCTATGTGAGGTGATATTATGGGTGTATAAGAGGCTATGTGAGGTGATATTATGGGTGTATAAGAGGCTATGTGAGGTGATATGAGGTATTATGGGTGTATATGAGGCTATGTGAGGTGATATGAGGTATTATGGGTGTATATGAGGCTATGTGAGGTGATATGAGGTATTATGGGTGTATATGAGGCTATGTGAGGTGATATGAGGTATTATGGGTATATATGAGGCTATGTGAGGTGATATGAGGTATTATGGGTATATATGAGGCTATGTGAGGTGATATGAGGTATTATGGGTGTATAAGAGGCTATGTGAGGTGATATGAGGTATTATGGGTGTATATGAGGCTATGTGAGGTGGTATGAGGTATTATGGGTGTATATGAGGCTATGTGAGGTGATATGAGGTATTATGGGTGTAAATGAGGCTATGTGGGGGGTTATCAGGTATTATGGGTGTATAAGAGGCTATGAGAGGAGATATGAGGTATTATGGGTGTATATGAGGCTATGTGAGGTAGTATGAGGTATTATGGGTGTATATGAGGCTATGTGGGGGGATATGAGGTATTATGGGTGTATATGAGGCTATGTGAGGTGATATGAGGTATTATGGGTGTAAATGAGGCTATGTGGGGGGATATGAGGTATTATGGGTGTATAAGAGGCTATGAGAGGTGATATGAGCTATTATGGGTGTATATGAGGCTATGTGGGAGGATATGAGGCATTATGGGTGTATATGAGGCTATGTGGGGGGATATGAGGCATTATGGGTGTATATGAGGCTATGTGGGGGGATATGAGGCATTATGGGTGTATATGAGGCTATGTGAGGTAGTATGAGGTATTATGGGTGTATATGAGGCTATGTGGGGGGATATGAGGTATTATGGGTGTATATGAGGCTATGTGAGGTGATATGAGGTATTATGGGTGTAAATGAGGCTATGTGGGGGGATATGAGGTATTATGGGTGTATAAGAGGCTATGAGAGGTGATATGAGCTATTATGGGTGTATATGAGGCTATGTGGGAGGATATGATGCATTATGGGTGTATATGAGGCTATGTGGGGGGATATGAGGCATTATGGGTGTATATGAGGCTATGTGGGGGGATATGAGGCATTATGGGTGTATATGAGGCTATGTGGGGGGATATGAGGCATTATGGGTGTATATGAGTCTATGAGGGGGATATGAGGTATTATGGATGTATATGAGCCTATGTGGGGGAATATGAGGTATTATGGGTGTATAAGAGGCTATGTGGGGGGGATATGAGGCATTATGGGTGTATATGAGGCTATGTGGGGGGATATGAGGCATTATGGGTGTATATGAGTCTATGAGGGGGATATGAGGTATTATGGATGTATATGAGCCTATGTGGGGGGATATGAGGTATTATGGGTGTATATGAGGCTATGTGGGGGGATATGAGGCATCATGGGTGTATATGAGGCTATGTGGGGGGATATGAGGCATTATGGGTGTATATGAGGCTATGTGGGGGGATATGAGGCATTATGGGTGTATATGAGTCTATGAGGGGGATATGAGGTATTATGGATGTATATGAGCCTATGTGGGGGGATATGAGGTATTATGGGTGTATAAGAGGCTATGTGGGGGGATATGAGGTATTATGGATGTATATGAGGCTATGTGGGGGGATATGAGGCATTATGGGTGTATAGGAGTCTATGAGGGGGATATGAGGTATTATGGGTGTATAAGAGGCTATGTGGGGGGATATGAGGTATTATGGGTGTATAAGAGGCTATGTGGGGGGATATGAGGTATTATGGGTGTATATGAGTCTATGAGGGGGAAATGAGGTATTATGGATGTATATGAGCCTATGTGGGGGAATATGAAGTATTATGGGTGTATAAGAGGCTATGTGGGGGGATATGAGGCATTATGGGTGTATATGAGGCTATGTGGGGGGATATGAGGCATTATGGGTGTATATGAGTCTATGAGGGGGATATGAGGCATTACGGGTGTATATGAGGCTATGTGGGGGGATATGAGGTACTATAGGTGTATATGAGGCTATGTGGGGGATATGAGATATTATGGGTGTATAAGAGGCTATGAGAGGTGATATGAGGTATTATGGGTGTATATAAGGCTATGTGAGGTGATATTATGGGTGTATAAGAGGCTATGTGAGGTGATATTATGGGTGTATAAGAGGCTATGTGAGGTGATATTATGGGTGTATAAGAGGCTATGTGAGGTGATATGAGGTATTATGGGTGTATATGAGGCTATGTGGGGGGATATGAGGTATTATGGGTGTATATGAGGCTATGTGAGGTGATATGATGTATTATGGGTGTATATGAGGCTATGTGAGGTGATATGAGGTATTATGGGTATATATGAGGCTATGTGAGGTGATATTATGGGTATATATGAGGCTATGTGAGGTGATATTATGGGTGTATAAGAGGCTATGTGAGGTGATATGAGGTATTATGGGTGTATATGAGGCTATGTGAGGTGGTATGAGGTATTATGGGTGTATATGAGGCTATGTGAGGTGATATGAGGTATTATGGGTGTAAATGAGGCTATGTGGGGGGTTATGAGGTATTATGGGTGTATAAGAGGCTATGAGAGGAGATATGAGGTATTATGGGTGTATGTGAGGCTATGTGAGGTAGTATGAGGTATTATGGGTGTATATGAGGCTATGTGGGGGGATATGAGGTATTATGGGTGTATAGGCTATGTGAGGTGATATGAGGTATTATGGGTGTAAATTAGGCTATGTGGGGGGATATGAGGTATTATAGGTGTATAAGAGGCTATGAGAGGTGATATGAGCTATTATGGGTGTATATGAGGCTATGTGGGGGAATATGAGGCATTATGGGTGTATATGAGGCTATGTGGGGGGATATGAGGCATTATGGGTGTATATGAGGCTATGTGGGGGGATATGAGGCATTATGGGTGTATATGAGTCTATGAGGGGGATATGAGGTATTATGGATGTATATGAGCCTATGTGGGGGAATATGAGGTATTATGGGTGTATAAGAGGCTATGTGGGGGGATATGAGGCATTATGGGTGCATATGAGGCTATGTGGGGGGATATGAGGCATTATGGGTGTATATGAGTCTATGAGGGGGATATGAGGTATTATGGATGTATATGAGCCTATGTGGGGGGATATGAGGCATTATGGGTGCATATGAGGCTATGTGGGGGGATATGAGGCATTATGGGTGTATATGAGTCTATGAGGGGGATATGAGGTATTATGGATGTATATGAGCCTATGTGGGGGGATATGAGGTATTATTGGTGTATATGAGGCTATGTGGGGGGATATGAGACATCATGGGTGTATATGAGGCTATGTGGGGGGATATGAGGTATTATGGATGTATATGAGGCTATGTGGGGGGATATGAGGCATTATGGGTGTATATGAGGCTATGTGGGGGGATATGAGGCATTATGGGTGTATATGAGGCTATGTGGGGGGATATGAGGCATTATGGGTGTATATGAGGCTATGTGGGGGGATATGAGGCATTATGGGTGTATAAGAGTCTATGAGGGGGATATGAGGTATTATGGATGTATATGAGCCTATGTGGGGGGATATGAGGTATTATGGGTGTATAAGAGGCTATGTGGGGAGATATGAGGTATTATGGATGTATATGAGGCTATGTGGGGGGATATGAGGCATTATGGGTGTATATGAGTCTATGAGGGGGATATGAGGTATTATGGGTGTATAAGAGGCTATGTGGGGGGATATGAGGTATTATGGGTGTATAAGAGGCTATGTGGGGGGATATGAGGTATTATGGGTGTATAAGAGGCTATGTGGGGGTATATGAGGCATTATGGGTGTATATGAGGCTATGTGGGGGGATATGAGGCATTATGGGTGTATATGAGGCTATGTGGGGGGATATGAGGCATTATGGGTGTATATGAGTCTATGAGGGGGATATGAGGTATTATGGATGTATATGAGCCTATGTGGGGGAATATGAGGTATTATGGGTGTATAAGAGGCTATGTGGGGGGATATGAGGCATTATGGGTGCATATGAGGCTATGTGGGGGGATATGAGGCATTATGGGTGTATATGAGTCTATGAGGGGGATATGAGGTATTATGGGTGTATAAGAGGCTATGTGGGGGGATATGAGGCATTATGGATGTGTATGAGGCTATGTGGGGGGATATGAGGCATTATGGGTGTATATGAGGCTATGTGGGGGAATATGAGGCATTATGGGTGTATAAGAGGCTATGTGGGGGGATATGAGGCATTATGGGTGTATATGAGTCTATGAGGGGGATATGAGGTATTATGGGTGTATAAGAGGCTATGTGGGGGGATATGAGGCATTATGGGTGTATATGAGTCTATGAGGGGGATATGAGGTATTATGGGTGTATAAGAGGCTATGTGGGGGGATATGAGGTATTATGGATGTATATGAGCCTATGTGGGGGAATATGAGGCATTATGGATGTATATGAGCCTATGTGGGGGAATATGAGGTATTATGGGTGTATAAGAGGCTATGTGGGGGGATATGAGGCATTATGGGTGTATATGAGTCTATGAGGGGGATATGAGGTATTATGGGTGTATAAGAGGCTATGTGGGGGGATATGAGGCATTATGGATGTATATGAGGCTATGTGGGGGGATATGAGGCATTATGGGTGTATATGAGGCTATGTGGGGGAATATGAGGCATTATGGGTGTATAAGAGGCTATGTGGGGGGATATGAGGCATTATGGGTGTATATGAGTCTATGAGGGGGATATGAGGTATTATGGGTGTATAAGAGGCTATGTGGGGGGATATGAGGCATTATGGGTGTATATGAGTCTATGAGGGGGATATGAGGTATTATGGGTGTATAAGAGGCTATGTGGGGGGATATGAGGTATTATGGGTGTATAAGAGGCTATGTGGGGGGATATGAGGTATTATGGGTGTATAAAACAGTGAGGGGAGGATGAGGAATAGAGAATTGAGGAGGAGGAATAGAGAAATGACACAGGAGGAGGAGAGAGAGAAAGAAGTGGAATGAAAAGGAGGGTAGGGGGCACTGGAGGGGAGAGTGGGGTGAGCGGTTGAAACATAAGGGGGTAGTGAGAGACAGAACTGGAGGAGGAGAGAACAGAAGCTGCCATACAATGAATCCCAGTTGAGCCTTTTAGTCATTATTGTAAATAAAATGTAACCGCATTGTACAGCAGCACATTGTCTGCATTGTCCCTGATTAGATTCCTTCATGACCCCTGTGGAAAATACTAAAGCATCAAGTACGTACTTATCCAATATACTCCGTCCTGCATATAATAGTATATGGAGCACAGATGACCGAAATATTCACCTCATTCTGCGTTCGACAGTGAATTTGTACCCGTTTCTCTAGCTGAATTTGGCCTTAAATGTTCCCAGATCTCCTTCAACCACATAGTGGAATGAATTATCCATCGTCTTCCTGCTCTATTCAAGACTGTCAATTCCACAAAATGCAGAATGGAGAAGAAAAAGTGTAACTGGAAGATTGTATTGTCAGAAGTCCCCTCACCCGCTGCTGAGCTGCAAAACTCCACTCTAACTAAATATCATCACAACGTTCATCTTCTTCAATATTGTGGGAAATGAAAATGTATATGGGGGTGTCATGTCTGACCCAGTCCTACAGACAGAGCCTCAGTATATCACTTATATCAGCACTTTTCACAGATCCAGAAGGGGAATGGAGTAACCGGATTTGTCCCGAGTTTCCAATCAGGAAGCGACTGATTGGTCAAATTAAATCTCCACAGCGCGGCGTGGTGACTGGCATATGTAGCGCAGGTCCAGAGTGTAAATGAGCTCAATGGATAAAAAAATTATTTGATTGATTGATTTCAACCTTACTAGTTTTAATAACATGATTTGTATTAGGTATTAATAAAAGTGTTATTTGATAGTATACGATCCACGGTTGGGGTGAGCAGGCCTCGCTGAGAGTTTTCCTGGTAGGCCGGAAGCTTGTATTTTTTTTAAACTTGTAAATGTGAAGGAGTTGGGGACCGGAATTTAAAGTGGCAATGGTAGGACCTGGTTAGGGTTAGGGGTTAGGGGTTAGGGCTAAGGTTATGTTTATGTTTAAGGTTAGGGTTATGGTTAGAGTTACGGGTTAGGGTTAGAGTTAGAGTTAGGGTTATGGTTAGCAACAGGTCCTGCCATTGTTGCTTTAAATTCCGAAATCTCAATGTCGCTCTTTTTAGTGACGTCAAAGTTAAGGGCCGCCCTGCAGTATGTTTGCAATTTATACCAGTCTGCATTACAGTGTGTTCAGAAATGTTCTCTGTCTATGTTAATGTAAATCTGCTTTTAAAACATGTCTATGTTATTGTAATTGCAATTGTCTATCTTCTTGTTGTCGGTCTTAAAAGTGTTGGAATTACGTAGCCCACCCATAAATATACACTATGTTTGTATGTTTTATTGTTACTATGGTTTGTGATGGACACTGATGTGTACGACTCACTGTGAGTAATCACAGTGCACAGGTGACGTTATTGCCTCCATCTTGTCCTGGAGCAGACATTGGCTCCTGCAGATAACACACAAACCAGAATAGAATGATGGAGATTTGTACTGTATACAGTTCAGTATATATACAGTATATCTGGGTAAAGTGACCTGTCCAGGTCAGATCTAGGAGCTGGCCTCGCCCTCATTAAATCACTCTTACGTTGTACTGCAGGGTTAGCCCCACGTTTCACACTGTGAGATCTAGTTATGACCTCAGCTCTGTGGCCATCAATATGTACCACTGCAAGTTACCATGTCAGGCTGCTCCCAGAGCGTCCCCGTCTCCACAAAGTATTTCCCTAGTCACCAGCAGCCTGTCAGCGAATGGAGAAAGTGCTATGTGTATCGTGCTTTCCTGGTGAGGAATCCAGCGAAGTCGGAGAGGCTTCAGCTGGATGCCATTAAAATTGACCAGCATCACTCTCCAGAGCTGGCGTTACTTTGCTGCTGTCCCCATAGAGGTGAGCTCCGAAAAGGAGGTCAATGTCGGAGAAATCTATGATTTCTGCGATGTTAATCCTTTAATAAATACCAATAAGCAGTGAAAGAGACTTTTTTTGGCGTGTATGGCAGCATTTTGGTCTTAAATAGACCTCTAAATCATTTGGAGAATTAATGTTTCATTCCAGAGGCCGGTGTGTCAGTATTTACACATTGTACAATCACTGCGTAGAACACCCTCAGTGTCTGCAGAATCTGGTTGTAGAACAGACCCAACCTCTGGTCCGGGGATAAGTTATCTATAATATAAATGTCTAGTGGCGTGTGTTAGTCTGTGTGTGTGTGTGTGTGTGTGTGTGTGGAAAAAATAAAACCAAGCTGCAGCGCCACCTGCTGGGCGGAGTTATACACTGACCTACTAAATTCTTAGTGTCTGTGGAAAAAAAAATTCAGAAAGGGCTGAAATTTGGTATACTAAGATGTTTTTAATTTGTTAATTTAATTTGTTAATTGTTAAAAGTGTTTATAAAGATTTAAAAAAATATATATATATTTCTTGAAGGAGAATTGACAGTTGGGAGTGGTTGGTGGTTGCCGGGGGTGACAGTGGGGAGTGGTTGGTGGTTGCCAGGGGTGACAGTGGGGAGTGGTTGGTGGTTGCCGGGGGTGACAGAGTGAGAGGAGTGTGATACTCAGGACCGCTGAGAGAGATCCCTGGGTCTGGATAGATGTGGCGATGAAGATGAAGGATGAGGTGATGGAGAAGAATGATGAGGTGGTGACATGTGGACAAAACCACGTTAAAAAAGGGCGCTTACGTCGGGAAGTAACGCTCTTCCCCTGAGGAGGCCTGGGCTATGGCCTAAATGCATGACAAGAACCTTTTTAACACCTTAAGTAGCTTGATTTGACTAGAATGCATGAGTATCATGCACGGGTTAACTTGTAGTATATATGTCATGTCCACCATACCGCAGCGCACAGACGTCTGCTCCTAGAGCCACATGACAAAGGAAAGGGCCCCTTTGTGTCTGTCACATGCAGGTGGGTGGGGTACACTCAGGAACTGGGGTCCCAGGTTGGGTGAGGGGAGCAGTTGTGACCAGATGACACCATTACACTCAGAGGCTACAGATGGCTGGTCCCACATGTGTCTCCGTCTGTAACGAGCCCCTAATGAGATCGTCTCCTTCCCACAACCATACATTAATCACACAGCAGGGACTGAGGGGTCCATGGATGTATGACAGACAGGATGTAACGGATATATCACAAGAAGGATCTATATATAGAAACATTAGTTACTATGAAACCAGGTTTATATATTTGCTGGGTTTTAGCCAAATAAAAGGAGATGAAAATAAAACATAATGGGCCTGATCCATGGGTGGCCATCAGCCCGTTATGTGCCGTATCGTGTGATGTAATTCTGCGCATGCTGAGAAACGGACCAATGAGAGCAGCTACATTCATTTCATGTCTGAACGCAGATGACACTTACGACTGTCTACGAGGGCGGAAGGAAGGAGAGAGGGGGCAGATAGAGGTAGGTATCATATAGTAAGGGCTCTTGTCTCACCTATATCATTAGCCCCATCTCCAGGGCTGGTCTAAGTGCTGACATGTATGTGTGCCACTGGCTATCACAGAACACGTGTGTGCAAGGAAGACTATAAACACACAATGTCTGTACAGTACATATTAAACACATCTATATTTGTATTCAATGTAAAAAAATACATATTTCTTATTAATGACTGTACTGTTTGCAGTTGTTCAACATTTATAATTCATTATTTTAAATGTGTGTGATGTTATATTGTACATATATTGCAGTTTGTTCTCTGTGTCTAGTCAGAGGGTACTTACACCCAGATTCAGAAGGAAACGTATCTTGCAATCAGCTTGAACACGATCAGAATCACACTCAAGTTCTGTTTCCTAATCGTTGAAAAAATCAGGGAAACAAATAATTTAGAAAGTTTCCATTGTGTTAAAAACAAATCCTATTTGCAGAGTCCACGGCTGCAGAGTAAGCGTACACAATGTCACCGGCCGAGTACAACATAGCTTCATTGTAATCACAATAATAAACCGTTCTGGACATTCACCTTGTAGGAAGCTACATATATGACCAATTCCGTGTACACAACATAAACCTCACTGCCGTAATGCTGACTTGGTTATTATCACCTGCCCTGTACGAGGTGCAATAGATACGGCTGAAAACGTGTAATTACGCAAACCTCCGGGTATGAATGAGCCCCATCAATGTGGACAGTCAATTCTGAATCAGACTCCATACATATTGCAAATGTTATCTTAGTTGGTACAAGTTTCCAGGCTGCCCCCTCACCCTTCATGGTGCCCGCACTCCTTGTACTATGACATATAAATCACAGTCAAAATAGTGTACATAGAACAAGTATTAGATGGCAGTCGAGACTTACATAAACTGAAGGTTTCCAGACCTGTCAGGTTGTGGTCACATATCTAATAAACTTCAGTTTCTGCAAGTCTAATGCACCGCCCAATGCTCTTTATATAGACACAGAGATATATATATATATATATATATATATATATATATATATATATAAATCCCCATCGCTGCTACCTTCTATATCTCTGTGACTATAGAAAGAGTATTAGACGGTGTTCCAGACTTGTAGAAACTGAAAATCCATAAGTAACAGCAAAACTGGACCCACCTCCTACTTTATCACCAGGAAATATATCTTTTGGGTTTATGTCCTTAATCATGGGTGTGAGGGGACATTGGGACGTTATTACATGTGACACTGTTGTGTGCTTATATTTCCCTCTACACAGTTTGAAGCGCACCTAGAAGTGTAGTTTCCCGTGAAAAGTGTAAACCGCGTCTCTGAAGTGTAGGACGAGGTCAGGTCTTTGCAAACTCTGAAGATGTAAACAAAAAAGCAAAATATGTGTGTACTCCCCCCCATATATGTGTGTACCCCCCACATGTGTGTACTCCCCCCTACATATGTGTGTACCCCCCCTACATATGTGTGTACTCCCCCCTACATATGTGTGTACTCCCCCCTACATATGTGTGTACCCCCCACATGTGTGTACTCCCCCCTACATATGTGTGTACCCCCCTACATATGTGTGTACCCCCCTACATATGTGTGTACTCCCCCCTACATATGTGTGTACCCCCCACATGTGTGTACTCCCCCCTACATATGTGTGTACCCCCCTACATATGTGTGTACCCCCCTACATATGTGTGTACTCCCCCTATATATGTGTGTACCCCCCTACATATGTGTGTACCTCCCACATGTCTGTACTCCCCCCTACATATGTGTGTACGCCCCCTACATATGTGTGTACCCCCCTACATATGTGTGTACCCCCCTACATATGTGTGTACTCCCCCCTACATATGTCTGTACCCCCACCTACATATGTGTGTACCCCCCCTACATATGTGTGTACTCCCACCTACACATGTGTGTACCCCCTACATATGTGTGTAGCCCCCCTACATATGTGTGTACTCCCCCCTACATATGTGTGTACCCCCACATGTGTGTACTCCCCCCTACATATGTGTGTACCCCCCTACATATGTGTGTACTCCCCCTATATATGTGTGTACCCCCCTACATATGTGTGTACCTCCCACATGTCTGTACTCCCCCCTACATATGTGTGTACGCCCCCTACATATGTGTGTACCCCCCTACATATGTGTGTACCCCCCTACATATGTGTGTACTCCCCCCTACATATGTCTGTACCCCCACCTACATATGTGTGTACCCCCCCTACATATGTGTGTACTCCCACCTACATATGTGTGTACCCCCTACATATGTGTGTACCCCCCTACATATGTGTGTACCCCCTACATATGTGTGTACCCCCCACATATGTGTGTACCCCCTACATATGTGTACCCCCTACATGTGTGTACTCCCCCACATATGTGTCTACCCCCCACATATGTGTGTACCCCCCCACATGTGTGTACTCCCCCCTACATATGTGTGTACCCCCTACATATGTGTGTACCCCCTACATATGTGTGTACCCCCCCACATATGTGTGTACTACCCCCTATATATGTGTGTACCCCCCCCACATGTGTGTACTCCCCCCTACATATGTCTGTACGCCCCCTACATATGTGTGTACCCCCCTACATATGTGTGTACTCCCCCCTACATATGTCTGTACCCCCACCTACATATGTGTGTACCCCCCCTACATATGTGTGTACTCCCACCTACATATGTGTGTACCCCCTACATATGTGTGTACCCCCCCTACATATGTGTGTACCCCCCTACATATGTGTGTACTCCCCCCTACATATGTCTGTACCCCCACCTACATATGTGTGTACCCCCCCTACATATGTGTGTACTCCCACCTACATATGTGTGTACCCCCTACATATGTGTGTACCCCCCCTACATATGTGTGTACCCCCCTACATATGTGTGTACCCCCTACATATGTGTACCCCCCTACATATGTGTGTACCCCCACATATGTGTGTACCCCCCTACATATGTGTACCCCCCTACATGTGTGTACTCCCCCACATATGTGTGTACCCCCCACATATGTGTGTACTCCCCCCTACATATGTGTGTACCCCCCTACATATGTGTGTACCCCCTACATATGTGTGTACCCCCCACATATGTGTGTACTACCCCCTATATATGTGTGTACCCCCTACATATGTGTGTACCCCCAACATGTGTGTACTCCCCCCTACATATGTGTGTACGCCCCCTACATATGTGTGTACCCCCCTGCATATGTGTGTACTCCCACCTACATATGTGTGTACCCCCCCTACATATGTGTGTACTCCCACCTACATATGTGTGTACCCCCTACATATGTGTGTACCCCCCAACATATGTGTGTATCCCCCTACATATGTGTGTACCCCCCACATATGTGTGTACCCCCCACATATGTGTGTACCCCCTACATATGTGTACCACCCTACATGTGTGTACTCCCCCACATATGTGTGTACCCCCCACATGTGTGTACTCCCCCCTACATATGTGTGTACCCCCCACATATGTGTGTACACCCTACATATGTGTACCCCCCTACATGTGTGTACTCCCCCCTACATATGTGTGTACCCCCCACATGTGTGTACCCCCCTACATATGTGTACCCCCTACATGTGTGTACTCCCCCCTACATATGTGTGTACCCCCCACATGTGTACCCCCCTACATATGTGTGTACCCCCACATATGTGTGTACCCCCCTACATATGTGTACCCGCCTACATGTGTGTACTCCCCCACATATGTGTGTACCCCCCACATATGTGTGTACTCCCCCCTACATATGTGTACACCCCCCTACATATGTGTGTGCCCCCCACATGTGTAGCCCCCTACATATGTGTGTACCCCCCACATATGTGTGTACTCCCCCCTACATATGTGTGTACGCCACCTATATATGTGTACCCCCTACATATGTGTGTACCCCCTACATATGTGTGTACCCCCCAACATATGTGTGTATCCCCCTACATATGTGTGTACCCCCCACATATGTGTGTACCCCCCACATATGTGTGTACCCCCTACATATGTGTACCACCCTACATGTGTGTACTCCCCCACATATGTGTGTACCCCCCACATGTGTGTACTCCCCCCTACATATGTGTGTACCCCCCACATATGTGTGTACACCCTACATATGTGTACCCCCCTACATGTGTGTACTCCCCCCTACATATGTGTGTACCCCCCACATGTGTGTACCCCCCTACATATGTGTACCCCCTACATGTGTGTACTCCCCCCTACATATGTGTGTACCCCCCCACATATGTGTGTACCCCCCACATATGTGTGTACCCCCCTACATATGTGTACCCGCCTACATGTGTGTACTCCCCCACATATGTGTGTACTCCCCCCTACATATGTGTACACCCCCCTACATATGTGTGTGCCCCCCACATGTGTAGCCCCCTACATATGTGTGTACCCCCCACATATGTGTGTACCCCCCACATATGTGTGTACTCCCCCCTACATGTGTGTACGCCACCTATATATGTGTACCCCCTACATATGTGTGTACCCCCCTACATATGTGTGTACCCCCCCTACATATGTGTCCTCTCCGCACCTAGAATCAGTGTTAAATATCTTATTCTGCAAACCAAAAGCTCATTTTTAAAGAGCCACATTCATTAGATAATGTCGCTTCTGCCCAGCTACAGCCGTTACAACATGAACATCTTTCTACTCTGTATATCTCCTGGACAAACCATGTTACAATACAAAGGGTGTAAATTACTTTATTATTTTGTACATAAGATAAATACTGGTTGTTTTATTCACGTATCACACAAATACCTGATAGATTTATTTGTACACTGAAATATAAAGTTGATCTAGGACATGTCCTACCACAACTATAAATCTGCCATTACATTTTAAATTTACCTCCCTCTCCAATGCAACATGGTTTTATCAAGGTGTAAAGTTACTAATTGTTTTTGCTTTACTTTCCTTAATGAATCAGGCCCCATGTGCGTCTCTCTCTAGGGGCCCCGTGATGTGTTCTTTGATGTAAAGAACTTTTTTTTTGCGCTGTCTAAGGGGGGATATTTACTAAACTGCGGGTTGTAAAAAGTGGAGATGTTGCCTACAGCAACCAATCAGATTCTAGCTGTCATTTTGTAGAATGCACTAAATAAATAACTAGAATTGATTGGTTGCTATAGGCAACATCTCCACTTTTTCAAACCCGCAGTTTAGTAAATATACAGCCCGGTATTACTAAAATACATCAGAAAAGAATTCTTGCAACAAATGTTGTGAGCACCCAGTGAGTTGGTCTAGGCTAACTGTTAAATATAATACTGTTCCGGAATAATACTTCTATACCTTCCAATTCTAATGATAAATAAGAAACCTACTCATCCAGTATTGGCAACAACTAAATTCTTATTTCCTAAAGGAAAATTATCTGCTTTATTATTTGAGGGAAATCCGCTCAGTCACCTAACAGCCGTTTTCATGGACCGTGTCCAGTGCGGGATCACTGGTCGCTGATAGGCTGCGCAACAGACTTCATGATCAGGTCTAATCTGTCCAGTGTTAGTCCCTTTAAACCTAGTAACAAAGTGTTTTGTGAAAAGAGAGTAAGTGTGGACACTAAAACATTTACTCTCACACCTTGTGGCAGATCACACAACAAGTCTATATATGAAGCAAATGTAAATACTTAAGTAAGTTTTGATGTCCTTGTAGTCACATTTTGGGATGTCATTTATAACCATGTTAAACTCATAGAGAACAATAAATAAACCGGTTACCAACAAGGATTTTCTTATGAATAATATTATTAGTTTCAGACATATCTGTATATCTGTCCCCACCGTGGGATTTACATCAGGGACGGCCGTGTAACATTTATCTAAATAATTCTGCCTTTTATTTGCTTCTATAGAAATAATGTCACCTGTAAGTTTATTATATTCCCGTGGGGCCAATCACTACATAGGTCTCAGACCAGCTGGATATTCATTACCAGGACAAACCATGATGCCATGTACACAGGGGAGGTACTACTGCATGAAGCACCCTAAGTAACACGCCTGCGCACTATTACTGATATTACGGTAATAAGGCGCATGATTACAGCTAATACAGCGTTTTCAACAACGGCTTTTTGCTCACGGCTCAAAAATCTGTGCTAAAATTACCGTATTAACGGTAATAGACTTAGCGCGGCGTGGTGTAAGGGGGAATTGAATTCCCTAATGCTGGACAGCTTTATTTTTGCACTGCAGTTTAGATTTGAGCTAGGACACGCGCCCAACTCTAAGGGGGGTATTTAATTGTTAGCGAGATCGCTGAAATACTCGCGCTCCAAAAATATTACCGTTAATACGGTAATATCTCGCTGAATTTCAGCTCGCAGCTCCCTGAGTAAATTAACGTATTAACGGTATTTACGCACAATATTACCGTATTAACGGTAATATTTTTGGAGCGCGAGTATTTCAGCGATCTCGCTAACAATTGAATACCCCCCCTAAATGTGTGTGTTGGGGGAAGGGTGGTTTCAGGTCACAATTGCTCCGTATCTGGATTATAATCTGGTGATAGGTGGAACAACGTAGCTGCTCAATATCTTGAGTTGACGGTCAAGGAACCTATAAAGCCATAGCTGGATTATAAACAGGTCCAAAGCCTTTGGTCTCAAGACCTGTTATTCTTCAGTATCCTTTTCAATATAGTGAACCAGAAGGGAATTCTGCCCCACGACATTGCACAATCTCTTCCCCTCTGACCAACTTCCTTACACCCATCTGATACTACATGAGGGTAGCAGAGACTCCTCCACATAGAAGTGGTCACATACAGAGTATGCTTCGGCTCTGGTGGAATAGACCTCTAAAGCACCTCTAATGTCTTATTCAATTATTTCCCAGAGTGGTAGCCTCCTTTCGGTTTTAGGAAGACCCCTGTCAATAGACATTTGGCAAGTGGTCACTACGGATGCAGGCCCTCAGGAATTGGTGCATTTATCTTAACCACAGAGTTCAAGGAATGCGATCTTTTCAGGAGTCCATTCTACTGACCAATGCCTTGGACCTCATGCCAATATATCAGGCATTGAGTAACTACACATTGCTCCTGAAGAACCAGGCCATTGGGTTTAATACAGACAACGCCACTGTGTTGGTGTGGCAGGGTGAGGAAAAGGTTAACCTCCTGGGAGTTAGGAAGGAGTCCCACCCATTCCTCTTTGGGAACAAGTTTGGGTCTATTTAAGGGATCAAAATCAGTCTAGAATTGGCTGGTGTCTGGGGAGGGTGGAATCCTCACAAATCTCCACTGAAGGAGCCAATAAACCCTGAACTTTGTGCATAGCTCTGGTTTGCTGTTCACATGTGTTGCGCGGTGGATTCTCACAATAAAGTTCCTGTTTGACCCCGACTAGACTTTGACGATTACAGTTGCCTTACCTGAACCATTAAGGTGTCAAGATGGAAACTTCTCCAATCCTGCTATAGGCAAAAGGGTTAGTTCTAGACACTACATCAGGGAAAACAACTGAAAGGATTATTTTCTACCTTCTCAGTGTATAAACCCAGATAAGTGGTCTCTTCACCGAAAGGTGTTTATAGATCTATCTCTGGTGACCAGGAGATCACCAAAGTCATACATAGCAGTCCTGGTACACCAACATGATCGAGCTTTCTGTTAACAGCCTCTTGGGAGTTTTTTTTAGGATTAGGCGTGAGCTCCTTGTCATTCCTGCTTAACCAACTGTCATGCTTCATTTTGACCCAGTCCAAGGCCCCTTACCTTTGTTGATATGGAGCCCCACATCTGGGACCTGTGGTCTACCTATGTACCACCGATGTCTCGAATACATCAGGGCCCCTGCTCCACCCAGACCTCTCCACCATTGATGACTAGTAGATACATATATTCACTGTGACAATATGGTCTGATAACCACCGTCTTCCCCATCTGTAACTTTGAAAATGTAAAATAAAGTGTGTGCATATGGACTGCTTAAGTATTATTTTGTGGTCCAGTTTTATTACCATTTTCTGTGCAACTCTGGACACACAGTTTTGATGAACAGAGGAATGCCACCGTATTCTTAAATAAGCCAGGTAGCTTACACCCATTCATTCAATGGTGGCTTTCTTATTCCCTGGCCTCCATGCCTCTCATCACAACCACAGGAAGTAGGAATCTCATTAACTAGTTCAAACCACCACTGTTTCTCCTGGACTCTAACAGACAGTGAGGCCCCAGCTCGGTAGGGGAGTCCCTGACCGTTTCCATCCAACTAACACCAGCCAATCCCGGCATCTCTGACCTGTGGATAACCCTACAGAGAAGGATTTCCAGCATGGGAAATGTTGTCCCTTTAAAAAGATCTGCAGGCAAGACTTCTGGGTGTGAGATTTGCTTATACAAGCTACTGGCGTTGGATTGCTGAGGATTTTTCTCTGTAATTGTTCCTGGGAGTATTGCAGCTATTGGATTACAAGTTTTTCTTGGATTTGCAGACCTTGTTGCTCTGCCTGGCTTATTCCATTAATCATGGACATCATAATTTCCCTGTAACTTGGACTGGTAAAGAAAACCCATTTTCTTTATAAATAATTTGGGCTGGGGTGTTACTGGGCGATGGTTGGTGAGTACTGGGTGTTGTTTAAAATACTGTTTCATATATAAGCTATTGTTTGCAGTTATCTGTAATATAGGTATAGTTGTATTCACACCTTTTCTTTGCCTGTGTGATCCTGAACCCCTAGATACCAGGACTTTCCTCTGGGTGCCCACCCTAACATCCTGGTATCTTCACATCAGCTCCATGTTTCCAGTCTGCCGCCGAGGATGGTCACACGTTCACTGTGCTAAGCTCAATGTCTTCTTTGCTCCTCTTGTCTCACTACCACGTCCCTCTAGATTGTAAAGGGCGCTCTCTCTTATATCTCCTGATTGTCCGTCATGCCTTATGCTGAATTTTTCTGTTGGATATGTAATATGTCCTGTTAATTGCACCTATAATTTATTTTTCTGCTCAACTGAACCCTTGTTCCTGTTATTATGTATATTGTTTTCATGTTGTTCATATCTTTGTCAGGTGCTACATAATTGGTGACACCATAGAAATAACCGGTGCTGAGCTCAGTATATTCTGTTGCTCTCACTCTGGAATTGGGCATTGGGCAATGCTTGGTCACCTTTATGCTCTTCAGTTGTTCCTTGGAACCTGAATCTCATTCTTGTGCTTGTCCATCTGGTCCCTTCACTTAGGAGTGTCTCAGAGTTTGCAGCCCTTTGTCACCAGTCTGTTCCACAACGACCAGTAGATGACGTTACTGTTCTCTCGTGTCTCCCTGGATGTAGTTTTACTATTTTCAAGTATACTTTTCAACAACCCAATAGATCTGTCACAAGAGAGAGGAAGAGTCCGTTCTTTGCCCAGTGCCGTATTTTCTATAGGTCAGAACATAACCCATCATCTGTGCTCCCATACATGTCAGAGAGAAGGATTTATACTGTGCCCACATTGATTTCCTCTTGATGAAGATGCAGCTCACGTCCACCAGAACAGCTGTATTTTAACCACTACAGTATAAGGTGTATGAGAATCAGACAGGAGCCGCTCTGAACAAATACAAAAGGTCTTTAATACAAACGCCAGTTACTTTACGTGATACAAACAACATGAACTATTGAACAACAAATGCCAATGGGTGATCCTGGGAAAGTACAAATGTAAGGAAGGCCCCTCTGTGTAAGCTGCCGGCAGCTGCGGTCATTCTCCTTGCTCCTCCAGATAGTTCGTTAATGTGTTCAGACACTGCCGGATGTCTTCCCAACCACGGTACGCGCGTTTAAAGCCCCGTGGTATATTACGGCATGAGGTCAGGTCCAGGTGAGTGAGGGCCGAGCAGCTGGACAGGGTATTTCTGCAGAGAGAAGGAAACATTTCATATACTGGCAGCATGTTGAATGTTGCAGTCAGTGTAATGATCATGATATAATCACCTGACGGAATGGGATGTGACCTTTGTCCCTGTAAGGTTAAGGGAGTGGAGCGTGTCATTATTTCCTTCTCGGGAGAGTATTTCTAGCATCTGTGTGAGGTTCTCCTCACTGTAAGCCTGTGCCGTCAGGTCCAGTTCCCGCAGACTGCGCTGCCATCGTCTGGTCAGCAGGGGACACCCAGAATCGGGCAGTGAGGGATTCATTGAGCAGCAGTACATGCCAAAGTAAAGGCACTCAAGATCTGAGAGAGGGAAAAGGAACACAATCGAAACCAAATTACACCTAGAGTATTAGTCTAGAAGAGGACTTATGGAATATAGAATTCTGTGACTGGTTTCAGGAAGGTTTATAGAGAACCCGACAGCTACGCACCATAACCGCATTCTATGAATGCTACTTAGAAAGTCTCTACCAGAAAAAACTCGCACAAGATATAGAAAAACAAAACAATAGGAGAGGGATAAAGAGACAAAGACAGCGAGAGACACAGACTCTCTAAAAGTGATATCAAAAGAGGTACAGAAGGAGAACACTCTACAAGCAGCACTTAGAGACCACTCTCCACCCTACACCAGTGGACAGTGCGCGGGTACACGGGTGCGGTGGACATTACAGGTACATAGCGCGGGTTCACCGGTGCGGTGGACATTACAGGTATAGAGCGCGGGTTCATCGGTGCGGTGGACATTACAGGTACAGAAGGAGAACACTCTACAAGCAGCACCTAGAGAGACCACTCTCTACCCTACACCGGTGCGGTGGACATTACAGGTACAGACCCAGCTACACCGGTACGGTGGACATTACAGGTACAGTGCGCGGGTACACGGGTGCGGTGGACATTACAGGTACAGAGCGCGGGTTCACCGGTGCGGTGGACATTACAGGTACAGAAGGAGAACACTCTACAAGCAGCACCTAGAGAGACCACTCTCTACCCTACACCGGTGCGGTGGACATTACAGGTACAGATCCAGCTACACCGGTACGGTGGACATTACAGGTACAGAGCGCGGGTACACGGGTGCGGTGGACATTACAGGTACAGAGCGCGGGTACACGGGTGCGGTGGACATTACATGTAGAGCGCAGGTACACCAGTGCGGTGGACATTACAGGTACAGAGCGCGGGTACATCGGTGCGGTGGACATTACAGGTACAGAGCGCGGGTACATCGGTGCGGTGGACATTACAGGTACAGAGCGCGGGTACACGGGTGCGGTGGACATTACAGGTAGAGCGCAGGTACATCGGTGCGGTGGACATTACAGGTGCAGAGCGCGGGTACATCGGTGCGGTGGACATTACAGGTACAGAGCGCGGGTACACCGGTGCGGTGGACATTACAGGTACAGAGCGCGGGTACATCGGCACTTTCATAGTCACACCTCTCAGATCACAATCAATGCCAACAAATAATTAAGCCAACCTGTTGACATTTAAGTAGTTTATACAACTTGCTTTGAAATTCAAAGCTGAGCGGTGGAAGGCTGCGCCGGCGGCGCGAGCAGAGTGTGAGTCGCGTATGTACTGACACAGCAGGTACTTTACGCAGCGCAATATGACAGAAGCGCAGGATCAGCATTGGTCCGGTCATGTTCCTAGATTTCTGCCAAAGCACAAAAGTTTATAAAGCAAGATGGCGGCATTCACATAAAAGTCTTCACAGGATGAGCGGAGTTCTGTAGACTGAGGGCGAATGACATCAGCATCAGTGGACCGACTGCTGTGGAACTGTACATCTAGATATAAATTGGTAGAGAGGACGCATGTTTAGGGGCGTGTTTTGAATTTTGCACCAGCTCCGAGCTATCGGTCGCATCTTATACCATTAATGTTGCAGTTTGTTGGCAAGGTGACTCCGGACAATGTAATATAAAGACAGAAAGATAATGAGCAGTGTGCTCACCTGGACACGGAAACTCACAAATCCCCTTTGCTGTTAACCTATAGCAGCCCCTGATGTCCAGGACTCTCAGCTTAGCAGAGTCTCGCAGTAGTCTCTTACACATGCTGTCATTAATGAACGAGTAGGTGGTGGTGGCCAGACACAGCTCCTGAAGTTCTTCAAATCCCGGGCGTTCTAGTGACTTGTGAGCCCCAGACTTTGGGGACCACGGCAAGTTTAACAGCCTCAGCACCTGGGGTTGAAAGACAAAACGCAGGAACCTTAAAATTTAAAGGTGGAAAGTGGAACATAATGCTGGATTCTAGGCAGAATACAGGCAAAACACGAGCAAGATCTATTTTTAGCACGTAAGCAATAAGTCGTGCAGCAAAATGAAAAAACAATCTGCTCCAAGAGGTCAGTGATGGTCACCAAGGACACACGATCTATTCTAGCTCCATAAGTCAGGTTGGTACGGGTGATGGACTAAGGCATCATTTGTCTATCTTGGGATACGACGCAGACTTTGTGCACTACAGTCAGTGACCCTGACCTGAGGGTCTCTAAGGCTTTTCTACCTGGAGGTTAACTAAAAATACTTCCAAAGACCTACTGAATTATACTTGACTCAGGCGTTCCAGACATTCCAGGAGATTATTTTAAGAGGGGATATCCAGTGCATTGGAATACCATGCTTAAAATAGCAATACATTAAGTAATGATGTGAGGGCACCAACATTAAACAAATACCATCGAGAAATTGTCCATACGCATTGACAGGGCATATACACCCTGCCATATACACCCTGCGACGCACTCTCACCCGCTTCTTCTGAGTCCTCCAAACTACAAAACACATTGTAACTTAAATACACAACTAGTAACCCGACAGGCACTGTACAAAGCACAACTAGAGTAAAATAAAACCAACGTATGGAAACCAGCCCAGGCTAAATTTAAGTGCTACATCTTTCATGCACCAGATGATGGAAACTGTCCAAGTAATAATGTCCAGGAACTAACAGTGGCTGCTTCTCCCATCACCATGCCAATCATACAATTATATCAAGCCTCCTCTGTACTGCTAAAAATGTAACTATTTGGCTCTAAAGTGCAGGATACAGGGGGATACCTCGGTGACATAAAGAGTAAGATCTGCAACCACCAGACAGTGGAGCTCTGACTGTAAAACATGACCAAATATTGAGTTCAGACAAATCTCAGGGTCACCCTCTGCCTTCCCTGGGAGGCCGATCACGGTCATATTGCCATATCTCAGCCTATTCTTCCGTTCAGCAGCTTTCTGGAGAATCTTGGGGCCCAGTGATCTGGCCACGTAGGTTATACAGAATTCCATTCTGGGCTCAGACTTCTAACTAACGCTCCAGGATGAACCAAAGAATGAAATTTTCAACTGAACAATTTTAGAGGTAATGGCAGATCTAGACTCTGTGATAGCTGACTAAGAGAAGGCTCTGGAAGTGAACGTGAAATATCAGGAGACGCAGGATTACTGCATAGTGTTCTCCAAATCCTGTCTTGCCTCCAGTTTTGGACAGGAAGCCTGTAATGCCTCAATGGCGATCTGAAGCTCAGTCACTGGCGCTCTCAAGCCCACGTTTAACTCCAGGACCCTCAGTTCAGGACACGACCCACTCTGAAACAAATATAAAAAGGATAAGATAGGAGATGAAATATGGGAAAAAGAGAATGCTTACTGATGGTGTGGGCTGTAATGCGGGATGAAGGCGAGGCAGCGTGAGATGTGAGGAGGAGGAGGAGGAGGTATGTGGGCAGGGAGAGGGATTTGGGAAGATGTATGGGTTACAGGTGAGATTTGGTAAGGAAAAAACGGTATGTGCAAGTGGTGGTAATTTGGAAACAGGAAGGATATGGTGAGACGTGGGATATGGAAGAGGAAAAATATGGGATTAGGGAAGGAAGAGGGATATGAGCAAAGCTGAACTATAGGACAAAGGATTATGGGCAAGGGGTGAGATTTGGGAAGGAGTAGGGATATGAAGGAGAAGAAGGAGGCCAGTAGAGAAGCGTTGGTTGTAGTCTCACCGTGAGGCTGTTCATGATACCGTTCGTTTGATGGCTGAAGGAGAAGAATAAAGACTTGAGACGGGCACCACACACTTCCAAGAACCTGCAGACTGCGCTGGGCTCGATCTATGGACACAGTTACACATTACACCCACAATCCCCAGCGAGAGGTCAGAGACACAACAGCAGCACATACCTGAGAGTTCTGGAGATTGAGGGTATGAAGCTGCGGGCAGTGAGAGGCCACAGAGAGGAGGCCATCGGTGGGCACCCGGCTGCAGTGTGACAGTGTGAGAGAGGTGAGGAGAGGACAGGAGGTAGAGACAGCCTGAAATGGAAGAGACTGTGCTGTGACAGCATGTTGTAGAATGGGAGATATCAATATACAATAATGTGACTCGGTCGCTGATTCCTTCCTACAAGCTCTGCGCTCTCTTGTGGCAGCACAATCACGTCCTCTATTAATACAGCAAGTACAGATATTGGCACCCTCTAAACCTTTCATTCTCTGTTAATATACGGAACTGGAAGACGTTCCCGGTGGAGCCATGATTAAGGAAGTTGTTACCTAAATGTTGTAAGATAGTATATAGCAGTGATCAGAAGCACGGCTTTCTCCCAGCAACGTTAGAGAAATAAACCGCAGTGACTTGAAATAACTGCGCCCATTGTAGGAGCGCACGTTCATTAGTAGAACTTGCGTTCTTTTTCTCGCCTACGAATGTTCAATTCAGATCTCTGTTTTTGTAACTAGGGACAAAAGTAGTTGTCTGTACATGACATAAAAACAGATGCTGTAATCACTTACATTCCCAGATATCACCCTAACACATATACTGTGCACTGTGCATACGTACAACATACAGAGCAATAACAGATACTAAGCATTACTGGAAAATGTGCTTACTGTGGCACTGCTGTGGGGGGGGAGAGCGCTTAGTGCAGTAGGGGCGGGGAGGGCGCTTAGTGCAGTAGGGACGGGAAGGGCGCTTAGTGCAGTAGGGAGCCTAGTGCAGTAGGGAGGGGGAGGGCGCTTAGTGCAGTAGGGACGGGGAGGGTGCTTAGTGCAGTAGGGAGGAGGAAGGCGCCTAGTGCAGTAGGAAGGAGGGTGCTTAGTGCAGTGGGAGGGGGGCGCCTAGTGCAGTAGGGAGGGGGGGGGGCGCTTAGTGCAGTAGGGAGGGCGCTTAGTGCAGTAGGGATGGGGAGGGCGCCTAGTGCAGTAGGGACGGGGAGGGCGCTTAGTGCAGTAGGGATGGGAGGGCGCCTAGTGCACTAGGGACGGGAGGGCGCTTAGTGCAGTGAGAGGGGGCCGCCTAGTGCACTAGGGACGGGGAGGGCGCCTAGTGCAGTAGGGAGGAGGGCGCTTAGTGCAGTAGGGAGGAGGGCGCTTAGTGCAGTAGGGACGGGAGGGCGCTTAGTGCAGTAGGGACGGGAGGGCGCTTAGTGCAGTGAGAGGGGGCCGCCTAGTGCAGTAGGGACGGGGAGGGCGCCTAGTGCAGCAGGGAGGAGGGCGCTTAGTGCAGTAGGGAGGAGGGCGCTTAGTGCAGTAAGGAGGGGGAGGGCGCCTAGTGCAGTAGGGAAGAGGGCGCTTAGTGCAGTAGGGCGCTTAGTGCAGTAGGGAGGAGGGCGCTTAGTGCAGTAGGGAGGAGGGCGCTTAGTGCAGTAGGGAGCCTAGTGCAGTAGGGAGGAGGGCGCTTAGTGCAGTAGGGAGGAGGGCGCTTAGTGCAGTAGGGAGCCTAGTGCAGTAGGGAGGAGGGCGCTTAGTGCAGTAGGGACGGGGAGGGTGCTTAGTGCAGTAGGGAGGAGGAAGGCGCCTAGTGCAGTAGGAAGGAGGGTGCTTAGTGCAGTGGGAGGGGGGCGCCTAGTGCAGTAGGGAGGGGGGGGGGGGGCGCTTAGTGCAGTAGGGAGGGCGCTTAGTGCAGTAGGGAGGGGGGCGCCTAGTGCAGTAGGGATGGGGAGGGCGCCTAGTGCAGTAGGGACGGGGAGGGCGCTTAGTGCAGTAGGGATGGGAGGGCGCCTAGTGCACTAGGAACGGGAGGGCGCTTAGTGCAGTGAGAGGGGGCCGCCTAGTGCACTAGGGACGGGGAGGGCGCCTAGTGCAGTAGGGAGGAGGGCGCTTAGTGCAGTAGGGAGGAGGGCGCTTAGTGCAGTAGGGAGGGGGAGGGCGCTTAGTGCAGTGAGAGGGGGCCGCCTAGTGCACTAGGGACGGGGAGGGCGCCTTGTGCAGCAGGGAGGAGGGCGCTTAGTGCAGTAGGGAGGGGGGGGCACTTAGTGCAGTAGGGAGGGGGCTTAGTGCAGTAGGGACGGGAGGGCGCTTAGTGCAGTGAGAGGGGGCCGCCTAGTGCAGTAGGGACGGGGAGGGCGCCTAGTGCAGCAGGGAGGAGGGCGCTTAGTGCAGTAGGGAGGGGGAGGGCGCTTAGTGCAGTAGGGAGGGGGAGGGCGCTTAGTGCAGTAGGGAGGGGGCTTAGTGCAGTAGGGAGGGGGGCGCCTAGTGCAGTAGGGAGGGGGGGCGCTTAGTGCAGTAGGGAGGGCGCTTAGTGCAGTAGGGAGGGGGGCGCCTAGTGCAGTAGGGATGGGGAGGGCGCCTAGTGCAGTAGGGACGGGGAGAGCGCTTAGTGCAGTAGGGATGGGAGGGCGCCTAGTGCACTAGGGACGGGAGGGCGCTTAGTGCAGTGAGAGGGGGCCGCCTAGTGCACTAGGGACGGGGAGGGCGCCTAGTGCAGTAGGGAGGAGGGCGCTTAGTGCAGTAGGGAGGAGGGCGCTTAGTGCAGTAGGGAGGGGGAGGGCGCTTAGTGCAGTGAGAGGGGGCCGCCTAGTGCACTAGGGAAGGGGAGGGCGCCTTGTGCAGCAGGGAGGAGGGCGCTTAGTGCAGTAGGGAGGGGGGGGCACTTAGTGCAGTAGGGAGGGGCTTAGTGCAGTAGGGACGGGAGGGCGCTTAGTGCAGTGAGAGGGGGCCGCCTAGTGCACTAGGGACGGGGAGGGCGCCTTGTGCAGTAGGGAGGAGGGCGCTTAGTGCAGTAGGGAGGGGGGGGGGCACTTAGTGCAGTAGGGAGGGGGGGGGCACTTAGTGCAGTAGGGAGGGGGGGGCACTTAGTGCAGTAGGGAGGGGGGGGCACTTAGTGCAGTAGGGAGGGGGCTTAGTGCAGTAGGGACGGGAGGGCGCTTAGTGCAGTGAGAGGGGGCCGCCTAGTGCAGTAGGGACGGGGAGGGCGCCTAGTGCAGCAGGGAGGAGGGTGCTTAGTGCAGTAGGGAGGAGGGCGCTTAGTGCAGTAGGGAGGGGGAGGGCGCCTAGTGCACAGGGGACGGGGGCGCTTAGTGTGACACGACTGAAACATGTTACCTGTAGAATGAAAGGAACATAATATTTCCAGTGATGTAATGAAAATTCAGACATCATGGAAAGCCTAAAACAGAGAAATCAGAATAAGTTGAATCCTCGGTCCTCCAGGGAGGTGAATAAACAGCCAACACTTTATATTTCACTCTATATTATCCCATAACCATTATTTATTTGAGGGGACCCATTATCTCAGCTCTGTGGGATCGCCATGGGAACCAGTGTGATAATATCTTTACTGGAGGATGGGAGCAGGGACAGGTATCAGCTGTGTCTCCGCAGTATAGGACATTTCGGAGGACATACATCACTGACATTATGCGGATTTGGGAAGGAAGTGAAGATTTTTTTGTTAGACTTTCGAGGTTTCTAATCTTAATCGGAAATTCACTTTATTTAAAAGAAAATAACTACTTTTCTAGATTTGGATAATAGTATTGCTGTAAACAAGCTTCTGACTAAAACGCATTTTAAGCATACGAATGTTAATTCTTATCTGGATTTCACCGATCGGATGTGGCCATATTACCGACGATGAAAATGCCGACTGGATAAATGCCGACACTTCCATTTTGGTGACAGCTTCAATGTGATTGTCGACAGTCACAAAACCGACATTAAAAAAGCAGCGGACCTACTGCCACAAAACCGTTATAAAAAAATACATAAATTACTAATAAAGATTATTAACCTGTGCTGATTGCGGGTCCCACCGGCATCGCTCTTTCAATGGCGGTATTGTGACTATGGACAATCACACTCAAGCTGTCACCATGTAGCCAGCAGAAATTTCCACAGTCTACAGTTCATACCCAGCCCTCACCAATTGTCACCAACCTAGATACGGCTTATGGGAAAACTCCTACGCCTGAGGAGAAATGGTTTCCAGAGATCTCATTTCTCAAAATACGATTCTTAGAAAAGGGAAACCGGCAGGACGTAATCTCTAATGGAACGAATATGGTAAATCAAATCGATACAGCAGATCTTTGGACAAGTCTAAAACCAACAGTATTCATCATTAATAACAATTCAATTAAAGACAACCGAGAATGGTCTAAATAAGAAATGACCTAATACAGTACACACCAAACCTGCAACCACAACTTTCTCCCAGCAACGCTACAGAAATAAACCGCTGTAGTTTGTAATGACTGCGCAGCTTCCTTAGTAAAAAGTTTCCTCGTCTACTAATTCTCAGGAAGAAATTAAAATACACTGTTATGTAAATTGTCAAATTGAACTTGTTCGATACCCTTTCACCTACTCCTGTAATCAGAATATGATGCTAAAACTTAATACTCCCAAAAGGAGAATAGAAAACGCAGCTCTGACACATTCTGAAGCAGCCTTCCAGTAACCTGCAGGTACTGAGGTTGTCAAAGCCGACGTCAAAAGTGCATCTGTTAGGATGGCAAAAAATTTTGGATTCCTAAATTGAATACAAGAGCTCCAACTGGAAGATCTATATCTGGTGGCTTTTTATTTTCACCTTATCAGCTACACTCTCACCCCCACTGCTCTAACCTCTCTACTGTCTAACTCTGCCAAGCCTCCTCATACTGTTAGTGGTCGCGGCGGCTCCGGGCACCGCCGCGACTCTCTTGCTGTTCCTAATGACACCCCGGCCGTTGCTACGGCAACCAAGGCGTCACTTCCGGTTTCTGTGTCCCGGTTGCCTGGGCAACAACCGGGACGCTTTGGTCTTCCTGACGCCGCGCCCGGCCAGCTGTCTAACAGTCGGGCGCGTGCGCACAGGATTAGGTAGGGCCAGCCATGCAAGGCTGTGTAGGATCAGATAATCAGGCCGATTACAGATTAGGTTACTGCTGGCACTCTGCCTATTCCATTGGCTGCAGGCTCTGCATCTCTATCATACTGCAGCTGAGGACATATTCTGGACTGTGTCCTGATTGGCCATCTGTACTATTTAAGGCAGTGAGGACTGAGCCTCACTGCCGGTTATAGCGTTCTGTCCTCAGTCCTGCTGCCTGCTTGTACTATCCATTTAGGTTCCTGTTACCTTAGATTTGACCACCCATGTTTGACCCCTGCTTGTTATTGGACCTTTGACCCTTCTCTTCTGACCTTGACCTTTGCCTGGAATTCGGATTTTGCTTCTGTGCCTGTGACCTTTGGACCTTGGATTTCTCTTATACTACAGTCCACCAATCACTCCACTTCTGGGAAACTCCTTTAAGTCAGTATACGCTACTCGACCCTCAGTCGGCCTGCAGCCCAGTCTGTCCCCACCACTAGGGGCTTCAGCGAACACCTGGCCTTCTGAGTAGTTCCCGAGTTTCACTGTACTGACTTGGGAGTTCCTAACATTATAACCGGCCAGGAAGATTGGTATCGTACGGCCATGGACGGAGAGGAGTCGAATCTGTCTCCAGCCCAGATTCTGGCTAACCAGATACAGGCGGTTTCCCAAGTGGTGCAGGCTTTATCCCAGCGCCTGGCAGTCCAAGAAGAGGCTTCCAGAGGCCGGCAGCCCCAGCAAGTTCCCGCTGGTGACACACCGGAGCCTAAGATGAATTTGCCTGACCGAATCTCTGGAAGCAGGCCAGCCTTCCGTAATTTCAAAGAGAGCTGCAAGCTGTACTTCCGCCTGAAACCACGTTCCTCTGGTTCTGAACAACAAAGGGTAGGAATCATCATCTCTTTACTCCAGGGTGACCCTCAGTCTTGGGCCTTCTCCTTGCCTTCCACAAGTCCAGCCTTACAGTCTGTGGATGCCTTTTTTCAAGCACTGGGGTTATTATACGATGACCCGGACAGGGTAGCCTCAGCTGAGGCTCATCTCCGTACGCTAAGGCAGGGACGTCGCTCAGTGGAAGAGTATTGTGCGGAGTTTCGTCGATGGTCCACTGATAGCGCTTGGAACGACCCAGCATTGCGAAGTCAATTCCGCTTAGGACTTACCGAGCAAATTAAGGACTCCTTAGTCCAGTATCCGATATCCAACACGCTGGAGAACTTGATGCAACTTGTCATAAAAATCGATCGTCGGATCAGAGAGAGGAAGGCTGAACGGGAGTCCTCTGTTCCGATGGACGTTTTCACTAGCTCCAATAACACTCTGCCCGATTCCTCTGAACCCATGCAATTGGGCGCTTACCGCTTGCCACCGGAGGAGCGCTCCAGAAGACGCTCACTAGGCCTGTGTATGTATTGTGGTCAGCCAGGCCACTTAGTTCGCTCATGTCCCAATAAGCCGGGAAACTCCAAAGCCTAAGTGCAGGTGAAGAGGTGCGCTTGGGTCTTCAGATTACCTCTTCAGAAAACTCTTTATTAGTCCCTGGACGTTTAACTTTCCGTGGGAGATCCATGGACCTGAAAGCTTTTCTTGACAGTGGTGCGGCTGGTAATTTCCTGGATATACATTTGGCTCAGTCGCTTGATATTCCGCATATCAGGTTAGGATCAAGCATCACCACGTGTGGTTTGGATGGTAACCCCTTGCCTGGGGGAAGGATTCTCGCTAGGACTCCAATGGTTCGGTTGACTGTAGGAGTTCTCCATACAGAGCAGCTCTCCTTCTATCTTATTAGTTGTCCCTCTGCTCCTTTGATATTGGGGTATCCCTGGCTTCGCAGTCACAATCCCCTTATCAACTGGAAAAGTGGAGAGATTACTCGTTGGAGTCCCGAGTGTTCCACGTCTTGCTTGACCCTGCCGCTTAGAATCTTACAGCCTAGTCCAGACTTGTTGCCGGTACCCTACCAGGACTTCTCTGATGTGTTCTGCAAAAGAAAAGCTGATTCCATTCCACCACATCGAGAGTATGACTGCGCCATTGATTTAGTCCCGGGTTCCAAGTTGCCCAAAGGGCGGTTATACTCCTTGTCCATTCCAGAGACTCAGGCCATGGAGCTATACGTGGAGGAAAACCTGAAAAAAGGATTCATACGTCCTTCTAAATCTCCCGTAGGCGCAGGTTGTTTTTTCGTGTCAAAAAAAGATGGCAGTCTTAGACCATGCATCGATTTCCATGGACTGAATAACATCACTATTAAGAATATGTACCCGTTACCATTGATTTCGGTGTTGTTTGATCAATTAAAATCTGCCACTATATTTTCGAAGATTGACCTCAGAGGGGCGTACCATTTTATTCGAATCAAGAAAGGGGATGTATGGAAGACTGCCTTCAATACCCAGTCGGGACATTATGAATATCTCGTGATGCCATTCGGGTTATGCAACGCTCCGGCGGTTTTCCAGGACCTGATCAACGACGTTTTACGAGAGTTCCTGGGTAAAACAGTAGTTGTGTATCTGGATGATATTTTAATCTACTCGGAGTCTTTACTTCAGCACCGTCAGCATGTTCGACAAGTTCTGCTGAAATTGCGGGAACATCACCTTTATGCAAAAAGGGAGAAATGTGAATTTGAGGTGGGCACCGTGTCATTCCTGGGATATATCATCTCCTCAACAGGATTCGCCATGGACCCTGCCAAAGTTCGAGCAATCCAGGATTGGGTCCTCCCTACTAATCTGAAGGCGATCCAGAGGTTCCTCGGATTCGCGAATTATTACCGAAGGTTTATTGACTCTTTTTCCTCATTAGTGGCTCCTATCACTGCTCTCACTCGAAAGGGAGCTAACCCAGCGAAGTGGCCTTCGGAGGCATTGGCGAGTTTCTCGGCACTCAAAGCCGCGTTCATTTCTGCTCCAGTGCTGAGACATCCTGATCCGGAACTTCCGTTCATTGTAGAGGTGGACGCTTCTGATATCGGTGCTGGCGCTATCCTTTCTCAAAAAGACCCAAGGAGCAAAAAATTACATCCTTGTGCATTCTTTTCTAAAAAATTTCTAGCGGCCGAATGTAATTATGATGTCGGCAATCGTGAATTGTTAGCCATTAAGTTGGCACTGGAGGAATGGCGGCATTGGTTAGAGGGAGCTACCCATACCATCACCATCTTCACGGACCATAAAAACCTCCAATACATTCAGACCGCTAAAACTCTGAATCCTAGGCAGGCCCACTGGGCCTTATTTTTCACCAGATTTAACTTCATTATTACATACCGTCCAGGTTCTAAAAATACTAAGGCCGATTCCTTGTCCCGAAGTTTTTTGGCCCATCATCCTCAGTCTCCGGACCCGTTGTCTATTGTTCCTACAACTGCTGTTCATCTTGGTCTCACCCAGGACCTAGGAGCAACCATCCGGCGCTTCCAGAGAATCGCTCCAGTTCAGACACCGGTCAACAAATTATTTGTCCCCGTCCATTTAAGGAAATCTGTTCTCATTGAAGACCACAACAACTGCTCTGCTGGCCATCCGGGAATCCGTAGGACTATTGAGGTTCTTTCTCGTTGGTTGTGGTGGCCCACCTTGTCAAACGATGTGGAGAATTATGTTCGGGCTTGTCCTGAGTGTGCTAAAAACAAGACCGATAGGAACCGTCCTTCTGGGCTATTGTTACCTCTGCCGGACCGAGCAGACCTTGGACCCATCTGTCGATGGATTTCATTGTTGACCTACCGGTATCCGCAGGACAAAACACCATCCTGGTAGTTGTCGATCGGTTCAGTAAGATGGCACATTTTATATCTTTGCCCAAGCTACCGGATGCCAGGACCCTGGCCACCTTGTTTTTGACGCATATTTTTCGTCTTCATGGGACTCCTGAAGATATAGTATCAGATCGAGGATCCCAGTTTATTGCCCGGTTTTGGAAAGCCTTTTGTAAGTCCATCGGGATCTCTATCAGTCTGTCCTCAGCATATCATCCTCAGTCGAATGGACAGACAGAGAGGACGAACCAAGCTCTGGAACAGTTTTTGCGCATTTATGTGTCTAAATTTCACGATAATTGGTCCTCCCTCCTGCCCTGGGCAGAATTTGCGTACAATAATTCTTGCCATTCCACTATTCACACGTCTCCGTTTTTCTGCAACTTCGGGTTTCACCCAAAATCCAATTCATTTTCTACTACTGTTCCCTGTGGAGATTCCGGAACGCCTGCTTTTACGGCCAGGCTAAGGTCCGTTTGGAAAAAGGTGCACGCTGCACTAGGTCAAGCTTCCCGAAAATCCAAGATCTTCGCTGACCGTCACCGTAGACCCTGTTCATTGAAAGTGGGGGATCACGTTTGGTTTTCCACATGGAACATCAAGTTGCGGCAACCTTGTAGGAAGCTGGGGCCCCGATACATCGGACCGTTTCCAATTGAGAGGAAAATTAATCCAGTGGCGTTTAGATTGAAACTACCCACATCCTCAAAAATACCTGCGACCTTTCATTGTTCACTTCTGAAGAAAGTCGCTGCTCCCAGCAAGTTTAATCGGTCTCTCTCTAACAGGCCCAGGCCTCTGATGGTGAACGGGGACCACGAATATGCTATTGAAAAAATCCTTGATTCTAGGAGGGTTCAGGGTCAAGTCCAATTCCTCGTTCATTGGAAGGGTTATGGCCCTGAGGAGCGATGTTGGATACCGCAGAGGCGTCTCCACGCTGGAAGACTCGTTAAAGAATTTTTTAAGAAGTTCCCCACGAAGCCTGGTTGTCTGGGTTCCTTGACCCCTCCTCAAGGGGGAGGGGGGGGTACTGTTAGTGGTCGCGGCGGCTCCGGGCACCGCCGCGATTCTCTTGCTGTTCCTAGTGACGCCCCGGCCGTTGCTACGGCAACCAGGGCGTCACTTCCGGTTTCTGTGTCCGGGTTGCCTGGGCAACAACCGGGACGCTTTGGTCTTCCTGACGCCGCGCCCGGCCAGCTGTCTAACAGTCGGGCGCGTGCGCACAGGATTAGGTAGGGCCAGCCATGCAAGGCTGTGTAGGATCAGATAATCAGGCTGATTACAGATTAGGTTACTGCTGGCACTCTGCCTATTCCATTGGCTGCAGGCTCTGCATCTCTATCATACTGCAGCTGAGGACATATTCTGGACTGTGTCCTGATTGGCCATCTGTACTATTTAAGGCAGTGAGGACTGAGCCTCACTGCCGGTTATAGCGTTCTGTCCTTAGTCCTGCTGCCTGCTTGTACTATCCGTTTAGGTTCCTGTTACCTTAGATTTGACCACCCGTGTTTGACCCCTGCTTGTTATTGGACCTTTGACCCTTTCTCTTTTGACCTTGACCTTTGCCTGGAATTCGGATTTTGCTTCTGTGCCTGTGACCTTTGTTTTCTCTTATACTACAGTCCACCAATCACTCCACTTCTGGGAAACTCCTTTAAGTCAGTATACGCTACTCGACCCTCAGTCGGCCCGCAGCCCAGTCTGTCCCCACCACTAGGGGCTCCAGCGAACACCTGGCCTTCTCCATCAATAAAGCTGCACCAACATACATCTCCTCTCTTGTCTCAAAATACCTCCCAACTCGGCAACTCCGTTCTGCACAAGATCTGCGTCTCTCATCCACCCTCATTACATTCTCCCATTCCCGGTTACAGGACTTTTTCTGGGCTGCACCCACTCTATGGAATTCTCTCCCTCGCACAATAAGACTCTCCTCTAGTCTACAAGCTTTCAAACGTTCTCTGAAAACCCACCTCTTCAGACAAGCTTATAATATTCCTCAACCACCCTCTTAACCTCACTACATTACCCTATTACCACCTGTTATACAACTACCCCTTGACCAACATTGTTGTGTGACCGGATCATTTAGCTTATGAGTCACTTTTACCTTTATAGCCTGGCTGAGCCGACTGCAAATCTAGAAAAC
>JAVHZZ010000005.1:845000-900000 GCA_036250195.1 Mixophyes australis | reverse complement strand
AACTTATGGAGAACCTAAGGGTGCCTTGAACTGAGAAAGTTTGGGATCCACTGGAGTAGAGGAAAGAGTGAGAGACATGGAAGCTGGTTCTTTTGCTTTGATCCTGAGAAGATCTCCAGCGTTGAAGTCTGGACTTCTGCTGGACTGAGCATCTCTGGGACATCTGCAGATCAGAACATCTCTGAGGGTCTTGTTACTTGGTGTCCATAATCTAACAGGGAGACCAGGAGCTTGTCTTCTATCACACAAGTAGAGAGATTGTCAGGACATCCAGGTGACTGAGGCTCCTTAAGCTAGTGGTGGACAGATAATATGATAAACCTGCCTGATGTTTATTTACTGTGTATATAATATATATATATATATATATATATATATATATATATATATATATATATAGTGTGTCTAGTGATTTTTTTTATTACAATAAATGTACTGTTGTACTTTCTAACTGCATTTGCCTGAGTGAACTCTATAAGATACTGGGCTTCCCTGGCATAGGAAGACATCCCTGGGTGGCCGGCCAGCGCGAAGTGCGCAAAATTAGGCCAGAAAACCCTGATATCTTCACAGTGTACACACTGGTGTAATATAAGGTATAAAGGTGTAATATAAGGTATAAAGGTGTAATATAACGTATAGGGGTGTAATATAAGGTATAGGGGTGTAATATAAGGTATAAAGGTGTAATAGAACGTATAGGGGTGTAATATAAGGTATAGGGGTGTAATATAAGGTATAGGGGTGTAATATAAGGTATAAAGGTGTAATATAACGTATAGGGGTGTAATATAAGGTATAGGAGAGGAATATAAGGTATAGGGGTGTAATATAAGGTATAAAGGTGTAATATAACGTATAGGGGTGTAATATAAGGTATAGGAGAGGAATATAAGGTATAGAGGTGTAATATAAGGTATAGGAGAGGAATATAAGGTATAGAGGTGTAATATAAGGTATAAAGGTGTAATATAAGGTATAGGGGTGTAATATAAGGTATATGTATGTACATGGGATACACACATCACACTCACTGGATGGGGCCCCGGACAGGACAGTCACTCTGGGGGCCACGCTGCTCCCACCTTTGCCTCTCGCAGTTGCCGCTCAATGAGTGGGCGGGACCTTCGAACGATTCCGTCTCCTGATTGGTTCCGCGTTTCTGATCCAGCACAAAAAGGCGACTCGGCGGCCATCTTGGGACACCCAGATCACCCGGTTGTGGAGACTACGTGTGGGGGCAGAGCTCTGATCTCTGAGTGACTCGTTATCAGATTATCCGCAGAATCTCCGGGCACAGGACTCGCACAATCCTCTCTAGTAAACACGGAGTTCACCGCCGCCATCTTGGTACACCCGAGTAAGCTCTTACTGTATCGGAATCTATCCGTCCAATCAGCAGACAGGGTGTGTGTCACCTGACGTCGGAAGCACGTGCACAGCTCTGGAGTTTTGATATACGATCTCGAGGACACAGCAGGAGGTGAGGAGACCCCCAGGGGCCCCAACCTCAGCCCAGACGTCACCAGCACCCCAGCCTCCCCCCCCCCCCCGACGTCACCCACCCCCTGGCGTCACCCTCTGCTCCCCAGACATCAACCCCCCCCAGGGGCCCCAACCTCACCCACCTACAGGCGTCACCAACCCCAAGGGGGCCCCAACCTCAGCCCAGACGTCACCAGCACCCCAGCCTCCCCCCCCCCCCCCCCCCGACGTCACCCACCCCCTGGCGTCACCCTCTGCTCCCCAGACATCAACCCCCCCCCAGGGGCCCCAACCTCAGCCCAGACGTCACCAGCACCCCAGCCTCCCCCCCCCCCCCCGACGTCACCCACCCCCTGGCGTCACCCTCTGCTCCCCAGACATCAACCCCCCCCAGGGGCCCCAACCTCACCCACCTACAGGCGTCACCAACCCCAAGGGGGCCCCAACCTCAGCCCAGACGTCACCAGCACCCCAGCCACCCACCCAGACGTCACCCACCCCCTGGCGTCACCCTCTGCTCCCCAGACATCAACCCCCCCCAGGGGCCCCAACCTCACCCACCTACAGGCGTCACCAACCCCGAGGGGGCCCCAACCTCAGCCCAGACATCACCAGCACCCCAGCCTCCCCCCCCCCCCCGACGTCACCCACCCCCTGGCGTCACCCTCTGCTCCCCAGACATCAACCCCCCCCAGGGGCCCCAACCTCACCCACCTACAGGCGTCACCAACCCCAAGGGGGCCCCAACCTCAGCCCAGACGTCACCAGCACCCCAGCCACCCACCCAGACGTCACCCACCCCCTGGCGTCACCCACCCCCTGGCGTCACCCTCTGCTCCCCAGACATAAACCCCCCCAGGGGCCCCAACCTCACCCACCTACAGGCGTCACCAACCCCAAGGGGGCCCCAACCTCAGCCCAGACGTCACCAGCACCCCAGCCACCCACCCAGACGTCACCCACCCCCTGGCGTCATGGCGTCACCCTCTGCTCCCCAGACATAAACCCCCCCAGGGGCCCCAACCTCACCCACCTACAGGCGTCACCAACCCCAAGGGGGCCCCAACCTCAGCCCAGACGTCACCAGCACCCCAGCCACCCACCCAGACGTCACCCACCCCCTGGCGTCACCCTCTGCTCCCCAGACATCAACCCCCCCCAGGGGCCCCAACCTCACCCACCTACAGGCGTCACCAACCCCAAGGGGGCCCCAACCTCACCCCAGACATCACCAGCACCCCAGCCTCCCCCCCCCCCCCCCCCCGACGTCACCCACCCCCTGGCGTCAGCCTCTGCTCCCCAGACGTCAATTCCCCCCACGGGCCCAAACCCCACCCACCTACAGGCGTCACTACCCCCACGGGGGTCCCAACCTCAGCCCAGACGTCACCAGCACCCCAGCCACCCACCCAGACGTCACCCACCCCCTGGCGTCATGGCGTCACCCTCTGCTCCCCAGACATAAACCCCCCCAGGGGCCCCAACCTCACCCACCTACAGGCGTCACCAACCCCAAGGGGGCCCCAACCTCAGCCCAGACGTCACCAGCACCCCAGCCACCCACCCAGACGTCACCCACCCCCTGGCGTCACCCTCTGCTCCCCAGACATCAACCCCCCCCAGGGGCCCCAACCTCACCCACCTACAGGCGTCACCAACCCCAAGGGGGCCCCAACCTCAGCCCAGACATCACCAGCACCCCAGCCTCCCCCCCCCCCCCCGACGTCACCCACCCCCTGGCGTCACCCTCTGCTCCCCAGACATCAACCCCCCCCAGGGGCCCCAACCTCACCCACCTACAGGCGTCACCAACCCCAAGGGGGCCCCAACCTCAGCCCAGACGTCACCAGCACCCCACCCACCCACCCAGACGTCACCCACCCCCTGGCGTCACCCTCTGCTCCCCAGACATAAACCCCCCCAGGGGCCCCAACCTCACCCACCTACAGGCGTCACCAACCCCAAGGGGGCCCCAACCTCAGCCCAGACGTCACCAGCACCCCAGCCCCCCCCCCCCCCCCCCCCCGACGTCACCCACCCCCTGGCGTCAGCCTCTGCTCCCCAGACGTCAATTCCCCCCACGGGCCCAAACCCCACCCACCTACAGGCGTCACTACCCCCACGGGGGTCCCAACCTCAGCCCAGACGTCACCAGCACCCCAGCCACCCACCCAGACGTCACCCACCCCCTGGCGTCATGGCGTCACCCTCTGCTCCCCAGACATAAACCCCCCCAGGGGCCCCAACCTCACCCACCTACAGGCGTCACCAACCCCAAGGGGGCCCCAACCTCAGCCCAGACGTCACCAGCACCCCAGCCACCCACCCAGACGTCACCCACCCCCTGGCGTCACCCTCTGCTCCCCAGACATAAACCCCCCCAGGGGCCCCAACCTCACCCACCTACAGGCGTCACCAACCCCAAGGGGGCCCCAACCTCACCCACCTACAGGCGTCACCAACCCCAAGGGGGCCCCAACCTCAGCCCAGACGTCACCAGCACCCCAGCCCCCCCCCCCCCCCCGACGTCACCCACCCCCTGGCGTCAGCCTCTGCTCCCCAGACGTCAATTCCCCCCACGGGCCCAAACCCCACCCACCTACAGGCGTCACTACCCCCACGGGGGCCCCAACCTCAGCCCAGACGTCACCAGCGCCCCAGCCACCCCCCCCCCCCCCCCAGACGTCACCCACCCCCTGGCGTCACCCTCTGCCCCCCAGACATCAACCCCCCCCCAGGGGCCCAAACCCCACCCACCTACAGCCGTCACCACCCCCACGGAGCCCCAACCTCAGCCCAGACGTCACCAGCGCCCCAGCCACCCCCCCCCCCCCCCCCCCAGACGTTACCCACCCCCTGGCGTCACCCTCTGCTTCCCAGACATCAACCCCCCCAGGGGCCCAAACCCCACCCACCTACAGGCGTCACCACCCCCAAGGACCCCCAACCTCAGCCCAGACGTCACCAGCACCCCAGCCCCCCCCGACGTCACCCACCCCCTGGCGTCAGCCTCTGCTCCCCAGACGTCAATTCCCCCCACGGGCCCAAACCCCACCCACCTACAGGCGTCACTACCCCCACGGGGGCCCCAACCTCAGCCCAGACGTCACCAGCACCCCAGCCACCCACCCAGACGTCACCCACCCCCTGGCGTCACCCTCTGCTCCCCAGACGTAAACCCCCCCCAGGGGCCCAAACCCCACCCACCTACAGGCGTCACCACCCCCACGGAGCCTCAGCCCAGACGTCACCCACCCCCTGGCGTCACCCTCTGCTCCCCAGACATCAACCCCCCCCCCCCCCCCCGCCCCAGGGGCCCAAACCCCACTCACCTACAGGCGTCACCACCCCCACGGGGGCCCCAACCTCAGCCCAGACGTCACCAGCGCCCCAGCCACCCCCCCCCCCCCCAGACGTCACCCACCCCCTGGCGTCACCCTCTGCCCCCCAGACATCAACCCCCCCCAGGGGCCCAAACCCCACCCACCTACAGCCGTCACCACCCCCACGGAGCCCCAACCTCAGCCCAGACGTCACCAGCGCCCCAGCCACCCCCCCCCCCCAGATGTTACCCACCCCCTGGCGTCACCCTCTGCTTCCCAGACATCAACCCCCCCAGGGGCCCAAACCCCACCCACCTACAGGCGTCACCACCCCCAAGGACCCCCAACCTCAGCCCAGACGTCACCAGCGCCCCAGCCAACCCCCCCCCCCCAGACGTTACCCACCCCCTGGCGTCACCCTCTGCTCCCCAGACATCAACCCCCCCAGGGGCCCAAACCCCACCCAACTACAGGTGTCACCACCCCCAGGGGCCCCAACCTCAGCCCAGACGTCACCAGCGCCCCCCCCAGACGTTACCCACCCCTGGCGTCACCCTCTGCTCCCCAGACATCAACCCCCCCCAGGGGCCCAAACCCCACCCACCTACAGGCGTCACCACCCCCAAGGACCCCCAACCTCAGCCCAGACGTCACCAGCGCCCCAGCCAACCCCCCCCCCCCCCCAGACGTTACCCACCCCCTGGCGTCACCCTCTGCTCCCCAGACATCAACCCCCCCAGGGGCCCAAACCCCACCCAACTACAGGTGTCACCACCCCCAGGGACCCCAACCTCAGCCCAGACGTCACCAGCGCCCCCCCAGACGTTACCCACCCCCTGGCGTCACCCTCTGCCCCCCAGACATCAACCCCCCCCCAGGGGCCCAAACCCCACCCACCTACAGCCGTCACCACCCCCACGGAGCCCCAACCTCAGCCCAGACGTCACCAGCGCCCCAGCCACCCCCCCCCCCCCCCCCCAGACGTTACCCACCCCCTGGCGTCACCCTCTGCTTCCCAGACATCAACCCCCCCAGGGGCCCAAACCCCACCCACCTACAGGCGTCACCACCCCCAAGGACCCCCAACCTCAGCCCAGACGTCACCAGCACCCCAGCCCCCCCCCGACGTCACCCACCCCCTGGCGTCAGCCTCTGCTCCCCAGACGTCAATTCCCCCCACGGGCCCAAACCCCACCCACCTACAGGCGTCACTACCCCCACGGGGGCCCCAACCTCAGCCCAGACGTCACCAGCACCCCAGCCACCCACCCAGACGTCACCCACCCCCTGGCGTCACCCTCTGCTCCCCAGACGTAAACCCCCCCCAGGGGCCCAAACCCCACCCACCTACAGGCGTCACCACCCCCACGGAGCCTCAGCCCAGACGTCACCCACCCCCTGGCGTCACCCTCTGCTCCCCAGACATCAACCCCCCCCCCCCCCCCCCCCCCGCCCCAGGGGCCCAAACCCCACTCACCTACAGGCGTCACCACCCCCACGGGGGCCCCAACCTCAGCCCAGACGTCACCAGCGCCCCAGCCACCCCCCCCCCCCCCCCAGACGTCACCCACCCCCTGGCGTCACCCTCTGCCCCCCAGACATCAACCCCCCCCAGGGGCCCAAACCCCACCCACCTACAGCCGTCACCACCCCCACGGAGCCCCAACCTCAGCCCAGACGTCACCAGCGCCCCAGCCACCCCCCCCCCCCCCCAGATGTTACCCACCCCCTGGCGTCACCCTCTGCTTCCCAGACATCAACCCCCCCAGGGGCCCAAACCCCACCCACCTACAGGCGTCACCACCCCCAAGGACCCCCAACCTCAGCCCAGACGTCACCAGCGCCCCAGCCAACCCCCCCCCCCCCCAGACGTTACCCACCCCCTGGCGTCACCCTCTGCTCCCCAGACATCAACCCCCCCAGGGGCCCAAACCCCACCCAACTACAGGTGTCACCACCCCCAGGGGCCCCAACCTCAGCCCAGACGTCACCAGCGCCCCCCCCCCCAGACGTTACCCACCCCTGGCGTCACCCTCTGCTCCCCAGACATCAACCCCCCCCAGGGGCCCAAACCCCACCCACCTACAGGCGTCACCACCCCCAAGGACCCCCAACCTCAGCCCAGACGTCACCAGCGCCCCAGCCAACCCCCCCCCCCCCCCAGACGTTACCCACCCCCTGGCGTCACCCTCTGCTCCCCAGACATCAACCCCCCCAGGGGCCCAAACCCCACCCAACTACAGGTGTCACCACCCCCAGGGGCCCCAACCTCAGCCCAGACGTCACCAGCGCCCCCCCAGACGTTACCCACCCCCTGGCGTCACCCTCTGCTCCCCAGACATCAACCCCCCCCAGGGGCCCAAACCCCACCCACCTACAGGCGTCACCACCCCCATGGAGCCTCAGCCCAGACGTCACCCACCCCCTGGCATCACCCTCTGCTCCCTAGACGTCAATTCCCCCCTGGGGCCCAAGCCCCACCCACCTACAGGTGTCACCACCCCCACGGGGACCCCAACCTCAGCCCAGACGTCACCAGCACCCCAGCCACCCCCCAGACGTCACCCTCTGCTCCCCAGACGTCAACCCCTCCAGGGGCCCAACACCACCCCCACGGGGGCCCAAACCTCAGCCCAGACGTCACCAGCACCCCAGTCACCCCCCCCCCCCAGACGTCACCCACCCCCTGGCGTCACCCTCTGCTCCCCAGACATCAACCCCCCCCAAGGGGCCCAAACCCCAGCCACCTACAGGGGTCACCACCCCCACGGAGCCTCAGCCCAGACGTCACCACCCCCTGGCGTCACCCTCTGCTCCCCAGACGTCAATTCCCCCCAGGGGCCCAAACCCCAGCCACCTACAGGCGTCACCACCCCCATGGGGGCCCCAAACCCTCCCACCTTGTGGGCACTGGTTGGATCTTGGGTATTTGTGTGCTTTACAGACTCATTATCTTATTATATAGAACGTTCGGTGACGTTCGCAGCTACTTCCGATTCTTCGGTTGTTTTTTTCAGCCAAAAAGTGGAAACATCTTCTAAAATCACTTTGCAAGGATCACAGGTATTTTGGCTAGTCCTCCACATAGACTCGGCCATGTACGACTCGAGGACATTCCTGTTCGTCCCTCTTCTTATTTTGTTTCCCCACTTAGCAGCGGATCCCCACATCTGTTCAGTTTTCTGTGTATTTGCTAGTGTTTCGGGATCCACGAAGTTGAAGGTGTGATTCACGCTTAGATGCTGGAAACCACAGTTACTGATATCCGCATAAGCTCAACAACAATCCGATATGATTGTAGTACCAGGTGTGGTCCGTTCTCTAATAATGGGGAGGAGAGTAGATGCTGAACGGTTTAGGACGAGGATGACAAACCATTCATTGATTTCTCTGCAATGAGTCCGTAAAGTACACACGTACCGGGACCAGGGGCAGTGTGCACAGAGGTGTCGGCAGGGGGGGCAGTGTGTACAGAGGTGTCGGCAGGGGGGGCAGGGGCAGTGTGTACAGAGGTGTCGCCAGGGGCAGTGTGTACAGAGGTGTCGGCAGGGGGGGCAGTGTGTATAGAGATGTCGGCAGGGGCAGTGTGTACAGAGGTGTCGCCAGGGGCAGTGTGCACAGAGGTGTCGGCCGGGGGTAGATGATATTTTAGTGGATTATCTGCTCTAAGCTCTGAGAGTGCTTCAGGTTTGTACACGTGTTTCTGGGTGTACCAGGTACTGGTGTCAGGTTTATTTGGGATGTTGCAGGACAGAGCAATGGTCCAGGTTCCTATGTCTGACCTCTAGTCAGGATTCTAGAGGTCAGACATAGGAAAGAGACCAAATAAGTTATCCCCTCTTTTCTCTTCTCCCACCCACATAACACTCCTGCTGTTCTTCCCTATCCTCTCCCCTGGTGCTCCGCTAACTGCTCTGACCTCCCCCCTACTGAGCTATCCCCTCTCTTCTCCTCTCCCACCCTTAAATGCTCCTGCTGTTCTTCCCCATCCTCTCCCCTGCTGCTCCGCTAACCGCTCTGATCTCTCACTAATGAGTTATCCCCTCTGTTCTCTTCCACCCATATAACTCTCCTGCTGTACTTCCCATTCCTCTCCCCTGGTGCTCCGCTCACTGCTCTGACCTACCTCTGTTGTCCTCTTTCCTGTGTCTTAACTCCTTCCGTCCTGCTGATCGCTACCCAGGGTAATTGTTGGAGGTTCTTGTAGCATTACTGGCTGTAAAGAACATTAAAAATAGGATAATGTCATCAGGATTACAGGGATAGTGTCACGAGCCGCGGCGATACGCCGCATCCTGGCGTGATCTAACAGCTGGGCGCATGCATTTGTTTCAATGCACTGTTATTCTTCCTTGGGCTTATCTCTGTGGCATAGAGTAGCAAGGTGTAGGGACATCCTCCAACACCATGGGGAGCTCTCCTGTGATTTAAATTGGTTCATTTATATATTTATACATGTTCCTGGTTTATGTTATTATCTATGCCAGTTCTAAGCTATTAATTAATTAGCAGCCTCCTTAGGCTGATTGTCAGCCCTGTCCTCTTTTCTGATTGGCCCACCAAGTATTTAAGGCAGGGAGGGCTTAGCCTCACTGCCGGTTATAGCGTCCAGTTTCCCTGTCAGCTAACCTGCTCCTGTGCTGCGTTTGGTGAAAGCCTTTTGGATTGACTACTGTGTATGACCCCTGCCTGTACCTTGGACCCCGCTTTGTTGCCTGTGACCCTGACCTTTTGGCGTGTTTACTGACTATCCTGCTTGCCTGTGACCCTTGACCTTGGTTATCGTCCGACTATCCGCTGCCTTCTATTCAGCCTCCTGGCCTGCCGCTATGGGCCTGTATGATCAAATCACACTACGCCTGGAGTTAAGTCCTGGGGGCATCTGAGTACCGGTGAGCATATAAAGCTCTAAGGGAAAGGCGGCTGCTGTAGGTGAAGACCTCCTCCATCTGATTCTGTGAGTTGGTGATCAGACCGTCAGCCTTACATTATAACCGACCTAAATAAATTTTCCAGGAGGAAATCCTCGGGATGGATGAAAGCAGAACCAACTTGTCCCCAGCCCAAGTCCTGGCTGGTCAAATTCAGACCCTCTCGCAGATGGTCCAGGGGTTATCCCAGCGCTTGTCTGTTCAAGAGGAAGCCTCTAGGATTTCACAAGCCACCTTGGCTCCTGTGATGGAACCCAAGTTAAATTTGCCGGACTGGTTTTCTGGGAACAGAGCCTTTTTTCGGAAGTTCAAGGTGAGCTGTAAGCTCTATTTTCATCTGAGACCTCAGTCTTCTTGCTCGGAACAGAGGGTCGGGATCATCATCTCCCTCCACCAGGGTGACCCCCAGTCTTGGGCCTTTAGTCTGGCTCAAACTAGTTCTACCATGCAGTCTGAGAACGCCTTCTTCAATGCTTTGGGTCTGCTCTATAATGACCTGGATCGAGTGGCCTCCACTGAGGCTCAGCTGAGGGCCTTGAATCAAGGCCAGCGCTCTGCTTAGGAATACTGTGCCGAATTCAAAAGATGGTCGTCTGACAGTGAATGGAACGATCCTGCGTTACGTAGTCAGTTTCGCTTAGGGTTGTCAGAGCAGATCAAGGATGCTCTGGTACAGTATATGGATCCAACATCCCTGGAGACCCTCATGCAGCTCGCCATTAAGATCGATAGGAGAATAAAGGAGAGGAAGGCGGAAAAAGAGGCACCATCTTTCTCTTCTGCTTTTGGTTTTGCACCTACAGACATGGAAGAACCCATGCAATTAGGGGCATACCGTCTCTCTTCTGAAGAAAAGGACAGAAGACGATCTCAAGGCCTCTGTCTCTACTGTGGCATCAAGGGCCACTTCTCCCGTTCTTGTCCCAACAACTCGGGAAAAGAGCATGCCTAGGAAACGAAGGGGAAGTTCGCCTAGGTCTGCAAATCATATCTCCAAAAAATGCTGTCTTGATCCCTGCACACATCTCTCTCAAAAGCCTGTTCTGTGGCCATCTCTGCCTTTATTGACAGTGGTGCTGCCAGCAACTTCCTAGATATCAGGTTCGCTCACTCTGCTGGAATTCCTTCTATTAAGCTTAATTCCACTATTACTGTTTGTGGCCTGGATGGAAATCCATTGCCCGGTGGAAAAATCCTTTGTGAGACTCCTATACTGCAGCCAACCATGGGTGCTCTTCACTCGGAAGCTCTGTCATTCTTCCTAATTGAGTGCCCGTTTGTCTCTTTAAATTTGGGTCATCCCTGGCTCTCTCTCTACAATCCTGTGGTGGATTGGGTTAAAGGGAAAATTACTCAATGAAGCCCATACTGTTCATGGTTCTGCTTGACCTTGCCCCTCCAGATCTTGCAACCAGTGTTTGAGCAGCTTCCTTCTCAATATCATGAGTTCCAGGACATGTTCTCTAAAAAAGCAGCTGACTCTCTACCTCTACATTGTGATTTCGACTGTGCCATTGATCTGATTCCTGGATCTAGACTACCCAAAGGGCGGTTGTATCCGCTCTCGGGTTCTGAGTCCAAGGCCATGCAGGAATACATTGAGGAAAATCTGAACAAAGGGTTTATCAGGCCATCTAAATCTCCAGTATGAGCCGGATGCTTCTTTGTCTCAAAAAAAGATGGTGGATTGCGGCCCTGCATCGACTATCGGAGTCTCAATCTAATCACGATTAAGAATACCTATCCTCTTCCACTCATCTCGGTACTCTTTGACCAACTAAAGACTGCCACTGTCTTCACCAAAATCGTTCTCCACAGGGCTTATAACCTCATCCGCATCAGAGAGGGGGACGAGTGGAAAACGGCATTCAACACACATTCTGGCCATTACTAGTACATGGTCATGTCGTTTGGCCTTAGTAATGCACCTGTCGTGTTTTCAAGACTTGATTAAGGAAGTGCTCAGTGAGTTCCTTGAACAATTCATTGTTGTGTGCCTGAATGACATCTTGATATATTCCCAGTCGGTGTCTCTGCATCGGTGTCAGGTCAAACAGGTTGTCCAAAGACTTTGTGAACCCAATAATCTCAAAGCAGTGCAGAGGTTCTTGGTTTTCGCAAACTATTATAGATTGTTTTATCCGCGGTTTCTCAGATATTGTGTCGCCTATTGTCTCCCTTACCCATAAGGGTATGGATCCATCTAATTGGCCCCTTCAGGTGGTAACCGCATTTGAAACCTTTGAGAACCTGAGCAAAGACAAATGCCTTTTTAGACACCCTAATCCAGATTTATCCTTTGTACTAGAGGTGGATGCCTCTGATGTCGGAGCTGGCGCCATCCTCTCCCAGAAAGACCCTCATACTCACCATTTACATCCATGTGCATATTTCTCCCGTAAATTTTCTACTGCTGAAACTAATTATGACGTGGGCAACTGGGAACTTTTGGCCATTAATTGGGCTTTTGAAGAATGGCGTCATTGGCTGGAAGGACCCATGCATGTAATCTCCGTGATAACTGATTACAAGAATTTGCAGTATATCCAAATGACTGAATCCCAGACAGGCCCGCTGGGCACTCTTCTTTACCCGGTTCACCTTCATAATTACCTACAGATCCGGTTCTAAAAACATCCGGGCAGATGCTCTATCTAGGAGCTTCATGTGACATCACGTTCCAGTTTCTGAACCACTTCCTATCATTCCATCCTCTATTATCCATGCCGGACTAACTCAAGATTTGGGAATGACTCTCCGTAAGTTTCAGAGGATAGCTCCTGCAGATATTCCGGTAAATCGTCTGTTTGTTCCAGTCCAGTTAAAAAGAGAGGTCCTTTCTGAGGCTCATGACAGCAAGACCGCCGGGCATCTGGTATCTATAAGACAGTGTAAATTCTTTCTCGTTCCGTGTGGTGGCCCTCAATATCAGCAGATGTCAGGAACTTTGTTCTGTCCTGTGAAAGTTGTGCAAGGAGTAAGGTCCCTTGGAACTGTCCTTCAGGCCAGCTTCTTCCGTTATCCATTCCTTCGAAACCTTGGACAAACTTATCAATGGACTTTATCGTTGATCTCCCATCCTCTGCAGGGCATAACACCATATGGGTGGTTGTAGACTGCTTCAGCAAGATATGACTTTGCATACAATAACTCATGTCATTCCTCTACTCGCACTTCTCCATTTTATTGTAATTCTGGATCCACCCCAGGTCCACTTCTTTATATTCACTCAGTCCTTCTGGTCTCCCCGAAATACGTTCTACAGCTGCAGACCTCAAGTACATTTGGAAGAAAGTTCAATCTTCCTTAAGGCGAGCCTAATTCTACTCTAAAAACAAATTCTGATCGCCATCGTACGGCTTGCTCTTATAAAGTGGGACAAAAGGTCTGGCTCTCTACTCGCAATATCAAACTCGGACAACCCAACCATTATCAGACTAGTCAACCCTGTTGCCTTTAGGTTGACGATTCCCTTCGCCTTAAGGATCCCAAACACTTTGCACTGCTCTCTTTTCAAACCAGTGTTATGCCCAAACCAGCCTCAGCATTCTCAGCCCTCAGGTTTTCGGTCACCGTATCTGGATGGACCTCAGAAATTTGTTATTCAAAAAATCTTTGATTCTAAAAGAGTCCAAGGACAGGTCCACTTTCTGGTTCAATGGAGGAATCGTGGTGTGGAAGAACGATCCTGGGTTCCTCGAAGGCGCCTCCATGCTAAGGAACTCATAAAGGAGTTCTTTAGAAAATTTCCCTCGAAACCAGGGTGTCATGGGGTGCCTTGACCCCTCCTCAAGGGGGGGTACTGTCACGAGCCGCGGCGGTACGCCGCATCCTGGCGTGATCTAACAGCCGGGCGCGTGCATTAGTTTCAATGCACTGTTATTCTTCCTTGGGCTTATCTCTGTGGCATAGAGTAGCAAGGTGTAGGGACATCCTCCAACACCAGGGGGAGCTCTTGGTTCATTTATATATTTATACATGTTCCTGGTTTATGTTATTATCTATGCCAGTTCTAAGCTATTAATTAATTAGCAGCCTTCTGAGGCTGATTGTCAGCCCTGTCCTCCTCTTTTCTGATTGGCCCATCAAGTATTTAAGGCAGGGAGGGCTTAGCCTCACTGCCTATTATACTGTCCAGTTTCCCTGTCAGCTAACCTGCTCCTGTGCTGCGTTTGGTGAAAGCCTTTTGGATTGACTACTGTGTATGACCGCTGCCTGTACCTTGGACCCCGCTGTGTTGCCCGTGACACTGACCTTTTGGCGTGTTTACTGACTATCCTGCTTGCCTGTGACCCTTGACCTCGGCTACCGTCTGACTATCCGCTGCCTCCTATTCAGCCTCCTGGCCTGTCGCTACAGGCCTGTATTACCAACTCACACTACGCCTGGAGTTAAGTCCTGGGGGCATCTGAGTACCGGTGAGCATATAAAGCTCTAAGGGAAAGGCGGCTGCTATAGGCGAAGACCTTCGCCAGCTTGTTCCGTGGGTTGGTGATCAGACCGTCAGCCTAACAGATAGTTATGTGCTGGACTTACTGATTTGTAATCACTGTGACTGATGTTTCTGGAGCTGTGAAAATCTTTGCGACTTGCGGGGAAGTGATAAGAGATTACACAGGAGTACCTGCGTCTCTCAGGAAAGGGGGCATGTCATGGGGCGGGGCCTGGCGCAGCGCCTCTTTTTGTCTTATAAGATGGGGGGTAAATAGCTGGCACAGGTATGGTGTGGCATCTGTTCCGAGCTGGGGAGAGCACCTTTGTCAGATACCTGCATGCAGACCCACCATGTCCCCCAATGTAAGTCTACAGAAATGGGTGTGTGTGCATGCGTGGTCCATCATGAGTGGATTCTGTCTCGTGTAGATGGGCAGGTGTAACAGATATCAAGATTACACTCATGAAATACTAGTACAAAGAAAGAATAATACTCACAAACTATGTATAAGAAAAATATTTAATAATTAATGTGACAATTGAAATACTTAGCTTCAATAAGTTGTTAGACAAACACGTAATTTCCTGGAATTACTGAATGGAGACCCCACATTCAACAGGCAGCCCCAAGCTGCATCCCGCATGGAGCCCCCCAAGCTGCATCCCGCATGGAGCCCCCCAAGCTGCATCCCGCATGGAGCCCCCCAAGCTGCATCCCGCATGGAGCCCCCCAAGCTGCATCCCGCATGGAGCCCCCCAAGCTGCATCCCGCATGGAGCCCCCCAAGCTGCATCCCGCATGGAGGCCCCCCCCCCAAGCTGCATCCTGCATGGAGCCCTCAAGCTGCATCCCGCATGGAGCCCTCAAGCTGAATCCCGCATGGAGACCCCATGCTGCCCCCAAGCTGCATCCCGCATGGAGCCCCCCCCCCCCCCCCAAGCTGCATCCCGCATGGAGCCCCCCAAGCTGCATCCCGCATGGAGCCCCCCAGCTGCATCCCGCATGGAGCCCCCCAGCTGCATCCCGCATGGAGCCCTCAAGCTGCATCCCGCATGGAGCCCTCAAGCTGCATCCCGCATGGATCCCTCAAGCTGCATCCCGCATGGAGACCCCATGCTGCATCCCGCATGCAGCCCTCAAGCTGCATCCCGCATGGAGCCCTCAAGCTGAATCCCGCATGGAGCCCTCAAGCTGAATCCCGCATGGAGCCCTCAAGCTGCATCCCGCATGGAGCCCTCAAGCTGCATCCCGCATGGAGCCCTCAAGCTGAATCCCGCATGGAGCCCTCAAGCTGAATCCCGCATGGAGCCCTCAAGCTGCATCCCGCATGGAGCCCTCAAGCTGCATCCCGCATGGAGCCCTCAAGCTGAATCCCGCATGGAGCCCTCAAGCTGCATCCCGCATGGAGCCCTCAAGCTGCATCCCGCATGGAGCCCTCAAGCTGCATCCCGCATGGAGCCCTCAAGCTGCATCCCGCATGCAGCCCCCCAAGCTGCATCCCGCATGGAGCCCTCAAGCTGCATCCCGCATGGAGCCCTCAAGCTGCATCCCGCATGCAGCCCCCCCAAGCTGGAGCCCTCAAGCTGCATCCCGCATGGAGCCCTCAAGCTGCATCCCGCATGGAGTACCAACTCACCAGCAAGGTCTGACCAAGCCCATCCTTATATAATTCTTTCCCTTACACTACAGTGAGTACTGATGCAATATGTGCAGTTGATGTAAAATAGCTGAGCTTTACATTCTTTAATAGCTTATAAACAAACATTGCAATGTATGTTTAAGAATACAGAAATACGTGCAGCACTGTCAGTTGTGAAATCAACAATGCCTTGAGTTGGTCAATAACCACTGTCTGAATAACTTAAAGAGCTGAGTTTGCAGGACGTAGTCCGATGTGCGGCCATAAAAAACAAATAATATGAAGAAACATCATAAACTTAGTATCTGTTCATAAAGAGACACATACAAATCAATGACAGACTCCATCTTGTTTCTTAATAAAAGGAAAATGTCATTATTACTACAGCAGAATTGATGAGTCTTGTGTGTGATTCACGATATGTGGCGTTTGCTGCATATTATCTGACGTTTCCCAGTAAACGTCTTGTACATACTCGTTTCATCTCTTGTTCTAGAAGCTGCAGCTCTGAGAACCTCCTACATAATGTAACCTAGTTGGAGCTTAGCAGGAATCTCTGTACATTGTGATTGTGCGCTACCCCCAGGCTGTACTGATCTCCCAGGGAGCGGAGATGTTCACCTCTGTCCTGCACAGAACCAACCAAGCTGAAGGATGGATGATAAACAGAGAGTCACACAAGTCTGGTTCTATGGGGGCAAGTGGGGTGCGAATATCACCTATTGCACAACATCCTACTCTGTGACTATTATATCATAGAGCACAATTGGCCGTCGTATACCTGCAGTGCCCAGTTATATGATGAGCTAGTGGTGTCACCTGTTGTTACTCCAAGCTTAGTCCTCAATCTCTGGTCCTTCTTGGGGATACAGCAAGTATTAGGGGAGAGGTAGGACGGCCATCTCTGCACCTAGTGGACCACCTGGTCCTCTCCTGGGTCCAGGACGTGACGCGTTTCTGTAGTTATCTGTAACAAATATTCATTGGATTCCAGTCTATTTATTAATTATTATTTTTTAAATCCTCATTAAATTGCTTGTCAGTCAGACCTCAGCCATTATCCAGGGTATTAAGGACCACTACACACTTACTCAGCATTATATCACTCCTGTTCTGATTCCAGAGGTAGGTAGTGGTTTTCCTGCCTATGACAGACTGTCGCTTCCATGCTTCATAACGGGATATTCTATAGGTATCAGTAATGTCTGTGTTGATCACTCTGCTCTGTGTATATCGTCGCTCTGGCGTCTGGCGAGTCCTATCACTGCGCAGGGAGGAAGAGTGGGATTGGTGCTGATTCTGGATGGCGCCCGCAGGGCGGGACAGCGAGCGAACGGAGCATGTTGGCTTAAATGATGGCAGCATAAAATCTATTAATGTTACTTGTCAGGTGAGGGCTAGATGGACATGTCCTGATCTGATCGTTACTGCGTATAGATAGACCGTTCACCTATACTGTATGAAGAAGATATATATAATTGATTTATATACACACCATTTTCCTTCCTTAAATAACTATTGTCTCTCCTCTCCCACTATATCAAAGTACATCAAAGAGAACTGTGAGGCTCGGTACATTTACATATCAAAACAAGTGGCCTCCAATCAGATACATCAGCCCATCCCACAGAAGTTTTGTAATTACCTTCTGAAGACAAAAGTGTGTTTTTGGATCAGACTGATTACACAGACACACACACCAAGGATTCTCTACCTGTTTGGATTGAAAAATAGTAAAGTATATATGAGCCCTTTAATAGGGCTCTGCTGACATTGTGAATATGAGTAAATAGACTTAAATATGAGTAAAATGTACTCTGTGTATTGTTAGTGCTTTAAATGGTTTATCTATAGACTAAAGGAGCAACAATAGGCTGTGTTGTACACTTTGTTATAAAGTCACAGACCATGTGGTGTAGCTTTTAAGAAGGGTTTTGTTTAGGGTAACACTAAGCATAGAAAGGGAAGTTCCACGGGAGAGTCAGAATTAGATGTTATTGTAGTAAATGTTAGTGTGCTTAAGAAGTGATGCAGTTTAAGGTTTTGAAATTAGTAATATCTTAGGAGCAGCACGGTGGCTCAGTGGTTAGCACTTCTGCCTCACAGCACTGGGGTCATGAGTTCAATTCCCGACCATGGCCTTATCTGTGTGGAGTTTATATGTTCTCCCCGTGTTTGCGTGGGTTTCCTGCCACACTCCAAAAACATACTGGTAGGAAATAGTGGAGCTATATAAATGGAGACAATAAGTGGATGTTTCGTATAAGACAACTTATGTGATTTAGATAATGTTACCATCTTTATATCATTGTATAACCTTTAACATATACACAGTATTTACGTTCAAATACTGAGAAATATGGTTGTGATGTCTACACAATCTGGTGGAATAGTTGTCCGGTGAATTTATGGTTATGTTGTTGGTGCCTCCAGTGGGATGGGTGGGAAATTCTCTGTCCGGTGAGTTTCGGAGCCGGCTGTTGTGGAATTATATGTAAACCAGCCATAGATAATCTTGGGCAATGTTGCCCGACTCTGTCTTAATTTGTGTCTGGACCTAAGTCCCACTGTTGTCCATGTCTAATAATAATAATAGTCGCCTGTTCCTAAAGCTCTACAACCAGTTCTACGTTACCGTCTGTTGACATCTTATGACCCCTTATTCTCTGCCCTCAGATGGGGGCTCCCTTTTCTCACCCTGTAAGTGGGTTATGTACTAAGCGATGAATACCCAGCTACCACCTTATGGTAACATATACCCTGTACCTGCTTTGTGTAGCTATAACCCCCTTATTTTTGTGTGATCTTATCTTCCCTAGGGATTAACTCAATTCTGATGTACACTGTACGGCGAGTATCCCACCGCTGACCCCACTTCACAAAGGCTGCATCGGTGAAATCAGAATATAACTGGACAATGAAACACCCCAAAGGTAAAGTCTACAGCAACACACAAATATATATATAATGTGGCATAAGGTTTCACTATACATGGAGGCTGCCCAAGTTCTTTTATGGCAGTATTCCCAATGACGATCACTAATTAGGGAAGGATAAGCATCTGCAATACCTTCAGTTCTAAGAAGCTGAATCTTTTACATCATTTTAATGTACATTCCCTAGCGCACATATACCAGGGTTACATTTGTCAGCAGCCAATTAACCAACCAGTATGTTTCTGGACATTGGGAGGAAATCCACGCGTACTGGGCATTGTTACCCACTGTGCCACCCTGCTACCCCCATTAAGTAGACGTCCTCTCATGCCGGCCAAGCATCAGGTCCTAGGTACTTACTACAGAGGTCTATGTGACCTGTACAGGATAAGTCAGCAGGAGGAACATGACTTAGTTCCTGTCTCTGGTACATTGTATTGTCCAGCACTGGAGGAAGATAAACAGCAGCCGGAAGCGTCTGTCCTTTTGGGAGTACTGGAGAAAATAACGCTGGATCTTGTTGCAGGAGACGTATTGGACGTGTGAGCACAATTTTAAAATAACTTCTTCACTCTGGTATGTTGAAGATAATTTATGTATATTTAATAATGTGGGTATTGTGTGTTTTGAGATTTCCATCAAGTGACTATAAACCAGTTTATCATATTAACAGTGTGAGTTATTTTCAAGCATTTTGGGCTCACTATGTCTTTGCATGAAAAATCACATTGTTTCCTCTGCAGGAAATCAGAGCAGATTGGGAATCAGGACAGACAGGGGCTTTATTTGTATGACAGGGAGAATAAGAGTCATCCTCTGAGGATAGTATGCTCCTTATATGGTGGTTTCTGTTTGTATCCTGGCAGTGTTTGGTAGGAGAAGGAGACAGAGGTACGGATGGCACCAAAGCAGTGGGCTTGGGGAACAGTGTGATGTCACCCATCAGAGAGGTTTAGGTAACGTTGGGACACCCAGGTGGAGATGGCGGGGAGTCAGCTGGACACATAAGGAGAGAGGTCGAGTGTGTAAATATATATATATATATATAGTAATTCTATCGTTTTCAAATAAGCATTGCATAAGCATTTGTATTGTGTTTCCAAAGCACAAAGTAGTTTATTTTTAGCAGGTGTAAAATTTAACAGTTCATTACATGATTATAATACAGTACAGCCAATACCAAAAGATAAATACATACCGCTGCGCTAGCTGCGCTCCCACTGGTACCAGCACACGGTATTTCACTCTAGAATACTGTGGTCAGAGTAGACTGAGGCCAGTGCCAGCACAGCTATATTATATACACTCGGTGTTACAGAGAGAACAATGCAGATGACGTGGCTTCCTTCTATAGGTCCAGGCTTCAGGTGGGTCCAGTGTAAACAGGTCATAGGCTAATTCCAACAACCCCCTCTAAGGCTGAGGGTCAACATTCCAGATGATTCTACCGCCCAGAAACCAGCTACAACTAGTCCATTTATATATTACAGTCAGTATAACTTTAAGTATTTATTCCCTAACATCAATAACTAGAGTATGCAATGTGCGATCTCTTCGGCGAAGGAACCGGACAGCTGCTGATGAATGGGGATCAATATGATACCAGACATGACACATTTCCTATAACTTGAACCTTAAATAACACTGAGGTGTACATATAATATATAAACTAATAACAAACTAAATACTATCTGCTCATAAATCACTGTGGAATGGAATAAATATAAATATGAAATATATAAATAACTAAATGTTGTAGTACGAGTGTGTGCGTCCGTATCTTAACGCGTGATCGCGCCATGCCACGTGTAGTGTGGCATACTGAGTGCAATCGCACGATAAAGCAATAGTAACTAATATACTTTCGCTCATCCAATTATACAACTTCGACAATAGATATGTATGTGAGTGTGTATGATCAGCATAGCGATGATACTGGGGGCCGATATCAGTTCACCGAGAGAAGAGGTATAAAGCCTGGAGGACCCCAACACATAGAGCGAGCGGAGGGTGTGCTAGTAGCAGACACTGATATATTAAATTCTCATTAATAATGTGTCTGTTCCTCATCTTCTGGTGTCTACCAATCATTCATCCTTTGTCACAGTGTCTAGTTCCCCAGATACTTTGTCCTGTCTGCAGTGCTTTAATCTAATTTCTTTATAAAGCAATGTCCTCTCCCATTTACCTCCTGTGTCCGGAGATAGCTACCCCCAGTAATAGTTATTATTGCACTGTGACCTCCCCTACAAACTACCCCATGACCTGGCTGGAATCTGTCCAGGGAGGTTCTTTCCTAAACTGTACTGTAAGTAGAAGTTGTGGATTTGTAGTCTTTGTGGATAGGTTTATGGTGGGGTCAGGGGGTGATTGGAGTTGTAGTCTTTGTGGATAGGTTTATGGTGGGGTCAGGGGGTGATTGGAGTTGTAGTCTTTGTGGATAGGTTTATGGTGGGGTCGGGGTGATTGGAGTTGTAGTCTTTGTGGATAGGTTTATGGTGGGTCGGGGTGATTGGAGTTGTAGTCTTTGTGGATAGGTTTATGGTGGGGTCAGGGGGTGATTGGAGTTGTAGTCTTTGTGGATAGGTTTATGGTGGGGTCAGGGTGATTGGAGTTGTAGTCTTTGTGGATAGGTTTATGGTGGGGTCAGGGGGTGATTGGAGTTGTAGTCTTTGTGGATAGGTTTATGGTGGGGTCAGGGGGTGATTGGAGTTGTAGTCTTTGTGGATAGGTTTATGGTGGGGTCAGGGGGTGATTGGAGTTGTAGTCTTTGTGGATAGGTTTATGGTGGGGTCAGGGGGTGATGGGAGTTGTAGTCTTTGTGGATAGGTTTATGGTGGGTCGGGGTGATTGGAGTTGTAGTCTTTGTGGATAGGTTTATGGTGGGTCGGGGTGATTGGAGTTGTAGTCTTTGTGGATAGGTTTATGGTGGGTCGGGGTGATGGGAGTTGTAGTCTTTGTGGATAGGTTTATGGTGGGGTCAGGGGGTGATTGGAGTTGTAGTCTTTGTGGATAGGTTTATGGTGGGGTCAGGGGGTGATTGGAGTTGTAGTCTTTGTGGATAGGTTTATGGTGGGGTCAGGGGGTGATTGGAGTTGTAGTCTTTGTGGATAGGTTTATGGTGGGGTCAGGGGGTGATTGGAGTTGTAGTCTTTGTGGATAGGTTTATGGTGGGGTCAGGGGGTGATTGGAGTTGTAGTCTTTGTGGATAGGTTTATGGTGGGGTCAGGGGGTGATGGGAGTTGTAGTCTTTGTGGATAGGTTTATGGTGGGGTCAGGGGGTGATTGGAGTTGTAGTCTTTGTGGATAGGTTTATGGTGGGGTCAGGGGGTGATTGGAGTTGTAGTCTTTGTGGATAGGTTTATGGTGGGGTCAGGGGGTGATGGGAGTTGTAGTCTTTGTGGATAGGTTTATGGTGGGTCAGGGGGTGATTGGAGTTGTAGTCTTTGTGGATAGGTTTATGGTGGGGTCAGGGGGTGATTGGAGTTGTAGTCTTTGTGGATTGGTTTATGGTGGGTCGGGGTGATTGGAGTTGTAGTCTTTGTGGATAGGTTTATGGTGGGATCAGGGGGTGATTGGAGTTGTAGTCTTTGTGGATAGGTTTATGGTGGGGTCGGGGTGATTGGAGTTGTAGTCTTTGTGGATAGATTTATGGTGGGGTCAGGGGGTGATTGGAGTTGTAGTCTTTGTGGATAGGTTTATGGTGGGGTCAGGGGGTGATTGGAGTTGTAGTCTTTGTGGATAGGTTTATGGTGGGATCAGGGGGTGATTGGAGTTGTAGTCTTTGTGGATAGGTTTATGGTGGGGTCAGGGGGTGATTGGAGTTGTAGTCTTTGTGGATAGGTTTATGGTGGGGTCAGGGGGTGATTGGAGTTGTAGTCTTTGTGGATAGGTTTATGGTGGGGTCAGGGGGTGATGGGAGTTGTAGTCTTTGTGGATAGGTTTATGGTGGGGTCGGGGTGATTGGAGTTGTAGTCTTTGTGGATAGGTTTATGGTGGGTCGGGGTGATTGGAGTTGTAGTCTTTGTGGATAGGTTTATGGTGGGTCGGGGTGATTGGAGTTGTAGTCTTTGTGGATAGGTTTATGGTGGGGTCAGGGGGTGATTGGAGTTGTAGTCTTTGTGGATAGGTTTATGGTGGGATCAGGGGGTGATTGGAGTTGTAGTCTTTGTGGATAGGTTTATGGTGGGGTCAGGGGGTGATTGGAGTTGTAGTCTTTGTGGATAGGTTTATGGTGGGTCAGGGGGTGATTGGAGTTGTAGTCTTTGTGGATAGGTTTATGGTGGGGTCGGGGTGATTGGAGTTGTAGTCTTTGTGGATAGGTTTATGGTGGGTCGGGGTGATTGGAGTTGTAGTCTTTGTGGATAGGTTTATGGTGGGGTCAGGGGGTGATTGGAGTTGTAGTCTTTGTGGATAGGTTTATGGTGGGTCGGGGTGATGGGAGTTGTAGTCTTTGTGGATAGGTTTATGGTGGGTCGGGGTGATGGGAGTTGTAGTCTTTGTGGATAGGTTTATGGTGGGGTCAGGGGGTGATGGGAGTTGTAGTCTTTGTGGATAAGTTTATGGTGGGGTCAGGGGGTGATTGGAGTTGTAGTCTTTGTGGATAGGTTTATGGTGGGTCAGGGGGTGATGGGAGTTGTAGTCTTTGTGGATAGGTTTATGGTGGGGTCAGGGGGTGATTGGAGTTGTAGTCTTTGTGGATAGGTTTATGGTGGGGTCAGGGGGTGATTGGAGTTGTAGTCTTTGTGGATTGGTTTATGGTGGGATCAGGGGGTGATTGGAGTTGTAGTCTTTGTGGATAAGTTTATGGTGGGGTCAGGGGGTGATTGGAGTTGTAGTCTTTGTGGATAGGTTTATGGTGGGTCAGGGGGTGATGGGAGTTGTAGTCTTTGTGGATAGGTTTATGGTGGGGTCAGGGGGTGATTGGAGTTGTAGTCTTTGTGGATAGGTTTATGGTGGGGTCAGGGGGTGATTGGAGTTGTAGTCTTTGTGGATAGGTTTATGGTGGGTCGGGGTGATTGGAGTTGTAGTCTTTGTGGATAGGTTTATGGTGGGTCGGGGTGATTGGAGTTGTAGTCTTTGTGGATAGGTTTATGGTGGGGTCAGGGGGTGATTGGAGTTGTAGTCTTTGTGGATAGGTTTATGGTGGGGTCAGGGTGATGGGAGTTGTAGTCTTTGTGGATAGGTTTATGGTGGGGTCAGGGGGTGATTGGAGTTGTAGTCTTTGTGGATAGGTTTATGGTGGGGTCAGGGGGTGATTGGAGTTGTAGTCTTTGTGGATAGGTTTATGGTGGGTCGGGGTGATTGGAGTTGTAGTCTTTGTGGATAGGTTTATGGTGGGGTCAGGGGGTGATGGGAGTTGTAGTCTTTGTGGATAGGTTTATGGTGGGGTCAGGGGGTGATTGGAGTTGTAGTCTTTGTGGATAGGTTTATGGTGGGGTCAGGGGGTGATTGGAGTTGTAGTCTTTGTGGATAGGTTTATGGTGGGATCAGGGGGTGATTGGAGTTGTAGTCTTTGTGGATAGGTTTATGGTGGGGTCAGGGGGTGATTGGAGTTGTAGTCTTTGTGGATAGGTTTATGGTGGGGTCAGGGGGTGATTGGAGTTGTAGTCTTTGTGGATAGGTTTATGGTGGGTCAGGGGGTGATTGGAGTTGTAGTCTTTGTGGATAGGTTTATGGTGGGGTCAGGGGGTGATTGGAGTTGTAGTCTTTGTGGATAGGTTTATGGTGGGTCAGGGGGTGATTGGAGTTGTAGTCTTTGTGGATAGGTTTATGGTGGGGTCAGGGGGTGATTGGAGTTGTAGTCTTTGTGGATAGGTTTATGGTGGGTCAGGGGGTGATTGGAGTTGTAGTCTTTGTGGATAGGTTTATGGTGGGGTCAGGGGGTGATTGGAGTTGTAGTCTTTGTGGATAGGTTTATGGTGGGTCAGGGGGTGATTGGAGTTGTAGTCTTTGTGGATAGGTTTATGGTGGGGTCAGGGTGATGGGAGTTGTAGTCTTTGTGGATAGGTTTATGGTGGGGTCGGGGTGATTGGAGTTGTAGTCTTTGTGGATAGGTTTATGGTGGGGTCAGGGGGTGATGGGAGTTGTAGTCTTTGTGGATAGGTTTATGGTGGGGTCAGGGGGTGATGGGAGTTGTAGTCTTTGTGGATAGGTTTATGGTGGGGTCAGGGGGTGATGGGAGTTGTAGTCTTTGTGGATAGGTTTATGGTGGGTCGGGGTGATGGGAGTTGTAGTCTTTGTGGATAGGTTTATGGTGGGGTCAGGGGGTGATTGGAGTTGTAGTCTTTGTGGATAGGTTTATGGTGGGGTCAGGGGGTGATTGGAGTTGTAGTCTTTGTGGATAGGTTTATGGTGGGGTCAGGGGGTGATGGGAGTTGTAGTCTTTGTGGATAGGTTTATGGTGGGGTCAGGGGGTGATGGGAGTTGTAGTCTTTGTGGATAGGTTTATGGTGGGTCGGGGTGATTGGAGTTGTAGTCTTTGTGGATAGGTTTATGGTGGGGTCAGGGGGTGATGGGAGTTGTAGTCTTTGTGGATAGGTTTATGGTGGGTCGGGGTGATTGGAGTTGTAGTCTTTGTGGATAGGTTTATGGTGGGGTCGGGGTGATGGGAGTTGTAGTCTTTGTGGATAGGTTTATGGTGGGGTCAGGGGGTGATTGGAGTTGTAGTCTTTGTGGATAGGTTTATGGTGGGGTCAGGGGGTGATTGGAGTTGTAGTCTTTGTGGATTGGTTTATGGTGGGGTCAGGGGGTGATTGGAGTTGTAGTCTTTGTGGATTGGTTTATGGTGGGGTCAGGGGGTGATTGGAGTTGTAGTCTTTGTGGATTGGTTTATGGTGGGGTCAGGGGGTGATTGGAGTTGTAGTCTTTGTGGATAGGTTTATGGTGGGGTCGGGGTGATTGGAGTTGTAGTCTTTGTGGATAGGTTTATGGTGGGGTCAGGGGGTGATTGGAGTTGTAGTCTTTGTGGATAGGTTTATGGTGGGTCAGGGGGTGATGGAAGTTGTAGTCTTTGTGGATAGGTTTATGGTGGGGTCAGGGGGTGATGGGAGTTGTAGTCTTTGTGGATAGGTTTATGGTGGGGTCAGGGGGTGATGGGAGTTGTAGTCTTTGTGGATAGGTTTATGGTGGGGTCAGGGGGTGATGGGAGTTGTAGTCTTTGTGGATAGGTTTATGGTGGGGTCAGGGGGTGATTGGAGTTGTAGTCTTTGTGGATAGGTTTATGGTGGGGTCGGGGTGATTGGAGTTGTAGTCTTTGTGGATAGGTTTATGGTGGGGTCAGGGGGTGATTGGAGTTGTAGTCTTTGTGGATAGGTTTATGGTGGGGTCAGGGGGTGATTGGAGTTGTAGTCTTTGTGGATAGGTTTATGGTGGGGTCAGGGGGTGATGGGAGTTGTAGTCTTTGTGGATAGGTTTATGGTGGGGTCAGGGGGTGATTGGAGTTGTAGTCTTTGTGGATTGGTTTATGGTGGGGTCAGGGGGTGATTGGAGTTGTAGTCTTTGTGGATTGGTTTATGGTGGGGTCAGGGGGTGATTGGAGTTGTAGTCTTTGTGGATAGGTTTATGGTGGGGTCAGGGTGATTGGAGTTGTAGTCTTTGTGGATAGGTTTATGGTGGGGTCGGGGTGATTGGAGTTGTAGTCTTTGTGGATAGGTTTATGGTGGGGTCAGGGGGTGATTGGAGTTGTAGTCTTTGTGGATAGGTTTATGGTGGGGTCAGGGGGTGATTGGAGTTGTAGTCTTTGTGGATAGGTTTATGGTGGGGTCAGGGGGTGATGGGAGTTGTAGTCTTTGTGGATAGGTTTATGGTGGGTCGGGGTGATTGGAGTTGTAGTCTTTGTGGATAGGTTTATGGTGGGGTCAGGGGGTGATGGGAGTTGTAGTCTTTGTGGATAGGTTTATGGTGGGGTCAGGGGGTGATGGGAGTTGTAGTCTTTGTGGATAGGTTTATGGTGGGGTCAGGGGGTGATGGGAGTTGTGGTCTTTGTGGATAGGTTTATGGTGGGGTCAGGGGGTGATGGGAGTTGTAGTCTTTGTGGATAGGTTTATGGTGGGGTCAGGGGATGATGGGAGTTGTAGTCTTTGTGGATAGGTTTATGGTGGGGTCAGGGGGTGATGGGAGTTGTAGTCTTTGTGGATAGGTTTATGGTGGGTCGGGGTGATTGGAGTTGTAGTCTTTGTGGATAGGTTTATGGTGGGGTCAGGGGGTGATGGGAGTTGTAGTCTTTGTGGATAGGTTTATGGTGGGGTCAGGGGATGATGGGAGTTGTAGTCTTTGTGGATAGGTTTATGGTGGGGTCAGGGGGTGATTGGAGTTGTAGTCTTTGTGGATAGGTTTATGGTGGGGTCAGGGGGTGATTGGAGTTGTAGTCTTTGTGGATAGGTTTATGGTGGGGTCAGGGGGTGATGGGAGTTGTAGTCTTTGTGGATAGGTTTATGGTGGGGTCAGGGGATGATTGGAGTTGTAGTCTTTGTGGATAGGTTTATGGTGGGGTCAGGGGGTGATTGGAGTTGTAGTCTTTGTGGATAGGTTTATGGTGGGGTCAGGGGGTGATTGGAGTTGTAGTCTTTGTGGATAGGTTTATGGTGGGGTCAGGGGGTGATTGGAGTTGTAGTCTTTGTGGATAGGTTTATGGTGGGGTCAAGGGGTGATTGGAGTTGTAGTCTTTGTGGATAGGTTTATGGTGGGGTCAGGGGGTGATTGGAGTTGTAGTCTTTGTGGATAGGTTTATGGTGGGGTCAGGGGGTGATTGGAGTTGTAGTCTTTGTGGATAGGTTTATGGTGGGGTCAGGGGGTGATTGGAGTTGTAGTCTTTGTGGATAGGTTTATGGTGGGATCAGGGGGTGATGGGAGTTGTAGTCTTTGTGGATAGGTTTATGGTGGGGTCAGGGGGTGATTGGAGTTGTAGTCTTTGTGGATAGGTTTATGGTGGGGTCAGGGGGTGATTGGAGTTGTAGTCTTTGTGGATAGGTTTATGGTGGGATCAGGGGGTGATGGGAGTTGTAGTCTTTGTGGATAGGTTTATGGTGGGGTCAGGGGGTGATTGGAGTTGTAGTCTTTGTGGATAGGTTTATGGTGGGGTCAGGGGGTGATTGGAGTTGTAGTCTTTGTGGATAGGTTTATGGTGGGGTCAGGGGGTGATTGGAGTTGTAGTCTTTGTGGATAGGTTTATGGTGGGGTCGGGGTGATTGGAGTTGTAGTCTTTGTGGATAGGTTTATGGTGGGGTCAGGGGGTGATGGGAGTTGTAGTCTTTGTGGATAGGTTTATGGTGGGGTCGGGGTGATTGGAGTTGTAGTCTTTGTGGATAGGTTTATGGTGGGGTCAGGGGGTGATGGGAGTTGTAGTCTTTGTGGATAGGTTTATGGTGGGGTCAGGGGGTGATGGGAGTTGTAGTCTTTGTGGATAGGTTTATGGTGGGGTCAGGGGGTGATTGGAGTTGTAGTCTTTGTGGATAGGTTTATGGTGGGGTCAGGGGGTGATTGGAGTTGTAGTCTTTGTGGATAGGTTTATGGTGGGGTCAGGGGGTGATTGGAGTTGTAGTCTTTGTGGATAGGTTTATGGTGGGGTCGGGGTGATTGGAGTTGTAGTCTTTGTGGATAGGTTTATGGTGGGGTCAGGGGGTGATTGGAGTTGTAGTCTTTGTGGATAGGTTTATGGTGGGGTCAGGGGGTGATGGGAGTTGTAGTCTTTGTGGATAGGTTTATGGTGGGGTCAGGGGGTGATTGGAGTTGTAGTCTTTGTGGATAGGTTTATGGTGGGGTCAGGGGGTGATTGGAGTTGTAGTCTTTGTGGATAGGTTTATGGTGGGGTCAGGGGGTGATTGGAGTTATAGTCTTTGCCGTTGTCATTAGGTTAAAGGTTAATTCTGTCACTGATTTTCTGCTGCTACAAGTAGATTAATGGACCAGTCACTCACAAACACAGAACGAATCCCCTCTATAAGACCGTAGAGTAGCAAGGCCAGATGCCACCAGCTTTTCTCCTTTCCTTTGTAGAAACTGTAATTGACTGTTCTGACTGTCAATCAACCTGCAGATTCCACCACTGTGGGCGGGGTTTGTTATGCCCTCTGTTCACCATCAGCTCTATAAAAGCTGTAGAAATGAGACATGAAATCACTGTTTCTGGTAATAGGTCACAGCAGGTGCGGCTCTGGTGTCTGTCCTGAGCTGCTACTGGGTTACTGAGCCTCATTTGTATAATTACTTTATGAGCTTGTTGTGGCCGAGGTGTGAACGTTGTGTAACTTTCCTGCAGATAACACCAAGGACAGACGAGAGGAATGATGTTCTGAGCAACGTGAGGCAAGAACAGTATCTTCAGCCACGTGAGGAGGTAAGTGTCGCCCGCAGAGCCGTCGCTAGACATTTTAGTGTCCTGGACGAGATAGACACCACTGGTACCCCTCCAAAAAATGAATCTCTGATACTAACCTGTCCTAGTGATTTAACTCATAACAGCTATAATAGTATATCATCTATCATGTGTACTAGGGATTCTCAAAGGACAAAATCACTTGCAGATACCAATTTTTATCTGCAAGATAGCAGCTCAGTCCATACAGCATCATTGTCTAAGCTAACAGATGTAAACCTTATGGCTAAGATAAAAATCCCAATTACCAACCTAACTCCGCTCCCCCTGTCCTCCGCTCCCCCTGTCCTCCGCTCCCCCTGTCCTCCGCTCCCCCTGTCCTCCGCTCCCCCTGTCCTCCGCTCCCCCTGTCCTCCGCTCCCCCTGTCCTCCGCTTTCCCCCCCCCTCTCCCCCTGTCCTCCGCTTCCCCTGTCCTCCGCTCTCTCCCCCTGTCCTCCGCTCCCCCCTCTCCCCCTGTCCTCCGCTCCCTCCCCCTGTCCTCCGCTCCCCCTGTCCTCCGCTCTCCCCCCCCCCTCTCCCCCTGTCCTCCGCTTCCCCTGTCCTCCGCTCTCTCCCCCTGTCCTCCGCTCCCCCCTCTCCCCCTGTCCTCCGCTCCCCCCCTCCCCCTGTCCTCCGCTTCCCCTGTCCTTCGCTCCCCCTGTCCTCCGCTCTCCCCCCCCCCCCTCTCCCCCTGTCATCGTCTCTCCTCCCCCCCCTTCCCCTCTGTCACCCTGCAGTGGGAGGAGTAGACCCCACGTCTCGTAGCTCCCTCCTGGCTGTCTCTCACCCTGCGGTGGGAAGACCTAGCTCTCGGCCTCATAGCCCCCTTCTGTCTGTTTCATCCTGCAGTGGGAGACCTTGCCCTGTACAAATATTGTCATAATTGCCACTCTGGGGAAATCTTTGGAAGACGAGAGCGTCCCTCTCATTGCTGAAAAATCACAAATCAGGTTATTAATCTTCTCTTTTTATGAGTGGCATGGAGGCGCTGTGAGGGGCGTCGGAGGCGCTGTGAGTGTGAGGGGCGTCGGAGGCGCTGTGTGTGTGACGGGGGTGGGAGGCGCTGTGAGGGGCGTCGGAGGCGCTGTGAGGGGCGTCTGAGGCGCTGTGAGTGTGACGGGGGTGGGAGGCGCTGTGAGTGGCATGGAGGCGCTGTGTGTGTGACGGGCGTCGGAGGCGCTGTGAGGGGCGTCGGAGGCGCTGTGAGGGGCGTCGGAGGCGCTGTGTGTGTGAGTGGCGTCGGAGGCGCTGTGTGTGTGACGGGGGTGGGAGGCGCTGTGTGTGTGAGTGGCTTCGGAGGCGCTGTGTGTGTGACGGGGGTGGGAGGCGCTGTGAGGGGCGTCGGAGGCGCTGTGAGTGTGAGGGGCGTCGGAGGCGCTGTGTGTGTGACGGGGGTGGGAGGCGCTGTGAGGGGCGTCGGAGGCGCTGTGACTGGGTGGGAGGCGCTGTGAGGGGCTTCGGAGGCGCTGTGAGGGGCGTCGGAGGCGCTGTGTGTGAGTGGCATGGAGGCGCTGTGTGTGTGACTGGGTGGGAGGCGCTGTGAGGGGCGTCGGAGGCGCTGTGTGTGTGACGGGGTGGGAGGCGCTGTGAGGGGCGTCGGAGGCGCTGTGAGGGGCGTCGGAGGCGCTGTGTGTGTGACGGGGTGGGAGGCGCTGTGAGGGGCGTCGGAGGCGCTGTGTGTGTGAGGGGCGTCGGAGGCGCTGTGTGTGTGACGGGGGTGGGAGGCGCTGTGAGGGGCATCGGAGGCGCTGTGACTGGGTGGGAGGCGCTGTGAGGGGCGTCGGAGGCGCTGTGTGTGTGACGGGGGTGGGAGGCGCTGTGTGTGTGAGTGGCGTCGGAGGCGCTGTGTGTGTGACGGGGGTGGGAGGCGCTGTGAGGGGCGTCGGAGGCGCTGTGAGTGTGAGGGGCGTCGGAGGCGCTGTGTGTGTGACGGGGGTGGGAGGCGCTGTGAGGGGCGTCGGAGGCGCTGTGAGGGTCGTCGGAGGCGCTGTGTGTGTGACGGGGTGGGAGGCGCTGTGAGGGGCGACGGAGGCGCTGTGAGGGGCGTCGGAGGCGCTGTGAGAGGCGTCGGAGGCGCTGTGTGTGTGACGGGGTGGGAGGCGCTGTGAGGGGCGTCGGAGGCGCTGTGTGTGTGACGGGGTGGGAGGCGCTGTGAGGGGCGTCAGAGGCGCTGTGAGGGGCGTCGGAGGCGCTGTGTGTGTGAGGGGCGTCGGAGGCGCTGTGTGTGAGGGGGGTGGGAGGCGCTGTGAGGGGCGTCGGAGGCGCTGTGTGTGTGACGGGGTGGGAGGCGCTGTGAGGGGCGTCGGAGGCGCTGTGAGGGGCGTCGGAGGCGCTGTGTGTGTGAGGGGCGTCGGAGGCGCTGTGTGTGTGACGGGGTGGGAGGCGCTGTGAGGGGCGTCGGAGGCGCTGTGTGTGAGGGGGGTGGGAGGCTCTGTGTGAGTGAGGTGGAGGCCCTACGGGGGGGTTGGTATTGGCGTCTAGTGAGGTGGGGGGGAGGCGCTGAGTGAGTGAGGTGGAGTCATTTTGGGGAGGTAGTAACGCTGTAAGAAGGGGAGATTTTGTGTGTGAGGGGGTTGAGTCGCTGAGTGACTAGGGTCAGAGGCGCTGTGTCGTGGGGGGAGGCGCTGTGTAAATGCTACAGTGAAGCAGTCATAAGTGTAATCCGCTATTGTCTGTTCTCCTGCAGAGCCCAGAACATGGAGGTGACCGGCCGTGCTCTTATCACACACGCCCTTGTGGCCCTCTTTGGAATGGGCTCCTGGGTGTCTGTGAACTCCTTGTGGGTGGAGCTTCCCGTTGTTGTGAAAGAGCTTCCAGAGGGTGAGCAGAGCGGCCATCTTAGAAGAGCCTCCAACTTCCTTCAATCTCTTTTAATGCATGCTCTACATGTGTCTGTACGTGTGCTTTACGTGTGTCTGTACGTGTGCTCTACGTGTGTGTGTGTCTGTACGTGTGCTGTCTCTATCACCTGAGCCCTCCGTCCATCTGGCTCGCCCCTCATCATAGCGGGTGTACGAGTGTAATACACATTATGTCACACAGGAATTAAAGCTATTGATGTATATTGGGGCCGGTGCCGCAGCCTCAGGTCTCTGCCCCAATTGTAGCATCTGTGGATCTCCTGTAGAGGGAGCTATATCGGAGGTTGTATTTATTAGGTTCCCAGTCTGCAGATACATCAGCAGGTTTATTGTGCTGGTATTATGGAGGTCTGGGAGGCTCAGCAGGCTGGGAGCACATAGGACTCACCTACGGATGTAACCTTGGACATGAGGGGTCTTGAGGACCTTGTGTCTGATTCATCTTTTCTGTCACCCGTGTTGTCATACATGTATGATCCATACCAATGTACCAGCAGAAATCCTGTAACCGGGAATGGGAGCCGCAGAACGGAGACATTACGAGACAAGGGAAGAGATTTATGGCCTTGTGTGTTAGTAGAAGAGGAGTCAGTAAAATACAGGGAGAACATCCGTCCAGCTGCTGCGGTCATAGTTGTAGGGTGAGAGTCTGATTTGGGGAAGACCAACAAGGAGGGAATTGCAGTAGTCCGTGCGGGAGATAATGATGCCTGTGTGAGATGTGTGTGTTCTGGAAATGACTCTTAGATGCGTGTAACAGGGTTCGGATATAGATGGGATGTGGGGAACAAAGGACAGTTCTGATTCAGGGATCACACGAACTTGTGGTCTAGGATTACTAATGTGCTATCACTGATATAGAGATGTCAGGTAGGCAGTGACTGGGGGCGGTGGGAATATTATTGTCTCAGTTGGAAGATGAGATGGCAGAGAGACCTCCGCAGCGCAGATGGTGAGAGATCCGCAGATAGTTCATATTGTATCTGCATAGAGCAGATACTGAAATCCAAGCTTGTTCGTTTTTCTGGCAAATATTGATAAATAGAAGGAGACCACCAGACACCTGGAACCAGGGGAATACGAGCGGACCAGAGTCCAATTCCTACTGAAAGGTAATCTAGGTAACTTTATCAGGTTATCTCACCTGCTATGGAGATACATGAGAGTTTGGGTTTATGTAAAATAAAGTCATCTTTGACATATATAGAGATGTAGATAATAAAAATGGATTAAATGTGTGTTCACTGAGATTCTGGGAGATAATGCACTACAGGCTGAGTGTCACTAGATGGCGATATTCACCCATTTTATGCTTCTCTAGCTCATGTATCACCGGTGGCTCACATCTGTGTACTCTGTATGTTCACTTATAGCTCACATCTGTGTACTCTGTATGTTCACTTATAGCTCACATCTGTGTACTCTGTATGTTCACTTATAGCTCACATCTGTGTACTCTGTATGTTCACTTATAGCTCACATCTGTGTACTCTGTATGTTCACTTATAGCTCACATCTGTGTACTCTGTATGTTCACTTATAGCTCACATCTGTGTACTCTATGTTCACTTATAGCTCACATCTGTGTACTCTGTATGTTCACTTATAGCTCACATCTGTGTACTCTGTATGTTCACTTATAGCTCACATCTGTGTACTCTGTATGTTCACTTATAGCTCACATCTGTGTACTCTGTATGTTCACTTATAGCTCACATCTGTGTACTCTGTATGTTCACTTATAGCTCACATCTGTGTACTCTGTATGTTCACTTATAGCTCACATCTGTGTACTCTATGTTCACTTATAGCTCACATCTGTGTACTCTGTATGTTCACTTATAGCTCACATCTGTGTACTGTGTATGTTCACTTATAGCTCACATCTGTGTACTCTGTATGTTCACTTATAGCTCACATCTGTGTACTCTGTATGTTCACTTATAGCTCACATCTGTGTACTCTATGTTCACTTATAGCTCACATCTGTGTACTCTGTATGTTCACTTATAGCTCACATCTGTGTACTCTGTATGTTTACTTATAGCTCACATCTGTGTACTCTGTATGTTCACTTATAGCTCACATCTGTGTACTGTGTATGTTCACTTATAGCTCACATCTGTGTACTCTGTATGTTCACTTATAGCTCACATCTGTGTACTGTGTATGTTCACTTATAGCTCACATCTGTGTACTCTGTATGTTCACTTATAGCTCACATCTGTGTACTCTGTATGTTCACTTATAGCTCACATCTGTGTACTCTATGTTCACTTATAGCTCACATCTGTGTACTCTGTATGTTCACTTATAGCTCACATCTGTGTACTGTGTATGTTCACTTATAGCTCACATCTGTGTACTCTGTATGTTCACTTATAGCTCACATCTGTGTACTCTGTATGTTCACTTATAGCTCACATCTGTGTACTCTGTATGTTCACTTATAGCTCACATCTGTGTACTCTGTATGTTCACTTATAGCTCACATCTGTGTACTCTATGTTCACTTATAGCTCACATCTGTGTACTCTGTATGTTCACTTATAGCTCACATCTGTGTACTCTGTATGTTCACTTATAGCTCACATCTGTGTACTCTGTATGTTCACTTATAGCTCACATCTGTGTACTCTGTATGTTCACTTATAGCTCACATCTGTGTACTCTGTATGTTCACTTATAGCTCACATCCATGTACTATGTATGTTTACTTATAGCTCACATCCGTGTACTATGTATAATCAGTTATAGCTCACATCCATGTACTATGTATGATCATGTCACATGTAATCTACAGCACAGTGCTACCTTGGTGTTACTGACCCCCTACCCCATGCTTGTTTTGATTATTGCAGGGTCTGTTTTGAACCCCCAGAATAATTATTGCACATTATGACCCCCCCCCCCCCCATCTGTGTTAATGCTGGAATATAATACAAACCTCACATTGTACTTTTCCTCCCCCAGGATGGAACCTTCCCGCCTACCTCACTGTCCTCATTGCCTTAGGAAACATTGGTCCCCTGGCCGTCACACTGGGTCATCGCTTCTGCCCTCCGGGACGCGTTTCTGAGCCGTGGCTGATTCGCTCTGTACATGGACTGAGCCTCTTGTCGGCGGGCTTCCTGGCTGTGTTCTGGGACCGCCGTGTACTGGTGGCTGGCGTGGAGCGCAGCGTGCCATATCTGCTTCTGGCGTATCTGCTGGCGCTGGGCTGTTGTACATCTAACGTCACCTTCCTGCCTTTCATGTACCGCTTCCCTCAGCAGTATATACGCAGTTTCTTTATCGGCCAAGGCCTCAGCGCCCTGTTCCCCTGCGTGCTGGCTCTGGGGCAGGGTGTGGGGCGACTCGAGTGCAGAAATAACACATTTAACAACGCCAGTGAGCCCCACTATATGCAGGTAAACTTCTCAGCCTCATCATACTTCTGGGGACTCTTTTCTCTGCTCGTTGTCTCCACTCTGGCATTTGCCATCCTGCTAGTTTGGCATAGAAGCAGCAATAAGGAATCAGAGCAAGAACTGGGAGCGGGGACAGGTCATCAGGATGGGCAGAGCTCTGAGGACTCAAATCCCTTGAAAAGTTCTGTGGAGGAGAATGCACCAGACGCTGTGGAAGTCAAGGAGCGGACATTCTGGACATCCCGTAATATCTACCTGCTGCTTCTACTCGGAGTGTCCAATGCCCTGAGCAACGGGGTCTTACCCTCAGTCCAGACCTACAGCTGCCTACCCTACGGGGCCGATGCCTACCACTGGTCTGTAGTGCTGAGCAACATTGCCAATCCGGCCGCGTGCTTCATCGCCATGTGTGTCCTGTGCAGGTGAGAATCCAGGGCGGGAAGTAAAGGGATAACAGGTGGAACGGGCCATTGTGTAACATGATAGAAATGCCGTAGCTGGGTCCTTAAGCCCAGACTTCTAGATTTAGGTTGGGTGCCCGTGGTCCTATAATTGTATAACTGATGTGTGATACTGAATAACTAGTCAGGTGGTGGCATCCGCTCATTCCTGGAGGATAGATTGGTACTCTCTGTATATTAATGATGTCACTTATTATAGTAGTAATAATAATATTCTGTATGATCGTGTCTTTAGGATTGTTCTTTCTGGTCCTGTATATTCTATAACGTTGTTCTGCCTCTTCCGCTGCTTCTTATGCTAATGAGCACAGAGTGGGTGTGGTTTGGTTATCGCCACAATAAAGCGTCACAGTTATAGAATATTCATTATTATTTTTACCAGCTAATAATCGGAAGAGATCATGAAAAGGACGTTTGTACTTTGTAAGACTTTATCATGGATGTAAATTGTAGTTGTTCTATGTCTAGAATCTCCCCCTTATAGTAATGTACAATAACATAGCTGACGGGATTTATTATACAGGACGTATAAGGTTCAGACTTTACTTGCTGTGAACATACATTATGTATGAAGGCTCCTTGACTTTAGGGGGAGGGGGCATGATCCTACTTTAACAAGTTTTACAAATCTTAAAAATTAAAACTCATATTTCATTGGTATAATTATAACAAACAGTAATTGCAGACGATACTTTGCTGCAGTCTATAATGGGTGCGCGAGCGTTGGATGCCGGAGACCTGACACATATAACAGCGCTCCTCAGTGGCGGAACGTCTATTGGTGCGGAAAGTGTCGGGGCCCATGGTGAGAATGGGGCCCGCTGCATGGCAGATGAAGAGGGTCGGGGGCTCCAGTTCCCTCCTCCCTGCACTGTGGTCCACAGCGTGCTAGTCCCATCTCCTCCCCCTATAATCCTCCTGCTACTAGCAAGGAGATAAGAACTATAAGAGGAGAGGGTGGGCTGCTCTGTGTCTCAAACAATCACCTTTTCTCCATCAGCAATAGTGGAACAACCTCCGTAGAATGTTCTAAGAAAGACTAGACGCCTAAAGGACCCTTCTACCAAAGATGGGCTCCGCAGAGGCAGTAACATCCACCTTGTACAATCTGAAAGAAACATATTCAGGGGCGACCAAGTTCCTCAGAGGAGGGGCCAACTGCCCTGGTCTAGTGCAACCTTTACCCAGAATGTAGCGGTAGGCCCATCGCAGAATAGACCGGCCAATAGTCCAGTACTAGATTGACTGAGGAGTCTCCTCATCTTCATTCTTATGTCCCTGGCAAAGGACAAACAAAGCAGATCAACTAAATTCCTGTGTGTCACAACTAGGCGTAGAGTACCTGCTAACGTTGGCACAACTCGAGAGGAAGGTGCGGAATATAACGTGCCCCTGGTTTTCACCAAGAACCCCCGCAAGGAGGTATGGGCTCCGCTGCAGAAGACACGCAGGTTGCGATCCTTCCCCTGAGTCATATAGCGAGGCACAGAATGAGAGTAGTCTGATCAGCCGCTTCGGGTAATGTGCTGGCAACGAGGTACAAAGGGAGAATCCAGAAGAGAGGTCAGATAAGCCGGTTCGGTAACAGGCAGGAGCAACAATGCACTAGGGAGATCCAAAAGAGTAGTCAAGACAATCCGGGTAGTAAGGGCACAGGAATAACTGAGGTAGTCGGGCAAATCAAAATCGCACAGGAACGCTGGAGCAGGGAGGAAGACCTAATACTCTGGCACAGGGGGCGGACAGGAACTGCAGGCAGCCAATGAGGAGGAGAGAGGCGGCAACGCTGTCATCGGCCTCCGACGGAGGTTAGAATAGCGTCCCGTTGCTAAGCCCAGGCAGTCTGGCCGGAAGTCTTGCGTCTGGTTGCCTGGCAACAAGATGTGCCGAGAGACAAGACAGGCGACCGTCCCTAAGAAACCACTGGACGGCGCCTGACACTGTGTCCTGGACAAATAAATCCATAGGCGGAGAGTAGGGGTTAGGATCCTGAAGACACCGGCACAAGGACGGCACCACAAACTGTCGGGTTTTGTGTAAACTTTAAACTACCTTTCAGATGAAAACGTTGTACCTTGTGTTTGTGAAAAACGAGTTCGGGGGTTGGTTAAAAAAATGCCAATTCAGAGGAACCAATCTAAGGGGCCCGGCTTTCTCCAGGTGAGTCTTCAATGGCATCTTTCTGCTTCTCCACAAACAAACAAATCATCATGACCTGGATCTGCACAGACCTCTCCTACAGTGTTATATTAGAGGACTAACTATGTACCGCAGCCTGGACAAAAAATGTTTGCTCTGTACCTTCACAGCTGAAATCAGGGCAAACGTATTCAAATCCATTGAATTTTTAAATACAGCTGAATCTTACATAGGAAGGTTCACATGCTGTGGATATCAGATTAGTGCTGCAACCCCAAAAATTGCCTTATTAACATGGTAAAGATTTTAAAAACTATTTTACACAGATCTCTTTATTTTAATTTGCCCTTTTCCACTCATCTGTCATTAATTTGGATCTTGCAAAAGTCAAAGCAATTCATACACGTGTCTGCTGATGGCCCAGCTCTTCTCTGCATTTTCCTTTGCCTGGAGCCCATGCGTCCTCTTCCTGGTCCAAACCTGATTAAAAGCAAAACCTCTTACTAGTAGCATGCTGTCTCCATGAGGCGCTGTTTGCAGGACAAGCAATCCACAACCAATTGATATTATGTACAGTCATGGCCAAAAGTTCTTTGCAGAGTAGAGGTAGAAGACTACAGCGTAGGCCGTGCGCTACTAAGTGAGCTACAAACACCGCTCAGCAACACCCCATTCTACAGTGGTTCAAATGGGTGTTACATGTACAGTCATGGCCAAAACTTCTGAGAATGACACAAGTATTGGTTCTCACACAGTTTGCTTCTTCAGTGTTTTTAGACCTTTTTGTCAGATGTGTCTATGGTATACTGACGTAACATTACCAGCATTTCATCAGTGTCAAAGGCTTTTATTGACAATTACATTAAGTTTATGCAAAGAGTCAATATTTGCAGTGTTGACCCATCTTTATGAAGACCTCTGCAATTCGCCCTGGCAGCTGTCACTCAACTTCTGGGCCACATACTGACTGACGGCCGCCCATTCTTGCCTAATCAATGCTTGAGAGTTTGTCATAATTTGTGTTTTTTTCTTTGTCCACCCGTCTCTTGAGGGTTGACCACAAGTTCTCAATGGGATTAAGGTCTGGGTAGTCTCCCGGCCATGGACCCAAAATTTTGATGTTTTTATCCCCAAGCCACTTAGTTATCACTTTTTTGCCTTATGGCAAGGTGCCCCATCATGCTGGAAAAGGCATTGTTCGTGACCAATCTGCTCTTGGATGGTTGGGAGAAGTTGCTCTTGGAGGATGTTTTGGTACCATTCTTTATTCATGGCTGTGTTCTTAGGCAAAACTGTTAGTGAGCCCACTCCCTTGTCTGAGAAGCAACCCCACACATGAATGGTCTTAGGATGCTTTACTGTTGGCATGACACAGGACTGATGGTAGCGCTCACCTTTCCTTCTCCAGACAAGCGTCTTTCCAGATGCACCAAACTATCTGAAAGGGATTTCATCAGAGAAAATGACTTTACCCCAGTCCTCAGCAGTCCAATCCATGTACCTTTTGCAGAATATCAGTCCATCCCTGATGTTTTTCCTGGAGAGAAGTGGCTTCTTTGCTGGCCTTCTTGACCCCAGGCCATTCTCCTAAAGTCTTTGCAGATGCACTCACACCTGCCTGTTGCCATTCCTGAGCAAGCTCTGCACTGGTGGTGCCCCGATCCCGCAGCTGAATCAGCTTTAGGAGATGGTCCTGGCGCTTGCTGGACGTTCTTGGACGCCCTGAAGCCTTCTTCACAACTATTGAACCTCTCTCCTTAAAGTTCTTGATGATCTGAAAAATGGTTGATTTAGGTGCAATTTTACTAGCAGCAATATCCTTCCCTGTGAAGCCCTTTTTGTGCAAAGCAATGACGACTGCGCGTATATTTTCTCTCAGATAACCATGATTAACAGGAAGAACAATTATTTCTCACCCCATCCTCCTTTTAAAGCTTCCAGTCTATTATTCTAACTCAATCAGCATGACAGAGTGATCTCCAGCCTTGTCCTCGACAACACTCTCACCTGTGTTAACAAGAGAATCACTGACCTGATGTCAGCTGGTCTTTTTGTGGCAGGACTGAAAAGCAGTGGAAATGTTGTTTTTGGGATAAAGTTCATTGTCATGTCAAAGATAGACTTTGAAATTATTTCCAATTCATCTGATCACTCTTCATGACATTCTGGAGTATATGCAAATTGCCATCATAAAAACTGAGGCAGCAGACTTTGTGAAAAATAATTTTTTGTCATTCTCAAAACTTTTGGCCATGATTGTACATCATGTTGATGGAGATTTGCTGGTGTGGACCTGATCTTCCTGAATAAGAGCACCTGTGAGTCTCTCCATGACTGCTCTTACTTCTGCTCCTAGAAGAACAGCGGCACAGAGACAATATCCACAAGCCACTCAGCAGGACAAGAGAGCCCCCACCTTCTGAGAAGATGACTGACATGGTGGGTGTGTCCGGGTCTCTGGCCAACTTTAAATGTTCCAGAGAGGGTAAAACACCAGCGCTAGGCGCCGCATATAAAAAGTGAATTTTTACAAATGTATTTAATAAATTGAATGTGCTTAAATGTGTACTGTGGTGCCAGGCAGGTTACTACCCAGCGCCGTAGTACTGGAAGGGTTAAACTGTATAAATATACAGTTAAATGTTTAAATTATTAAGTGTAAAATATCTGTGTGTAGGCGCTGGTAGATATCTGGTGCACAGCGCTGGAAGAGTAACAATGTGTAAAATGTAATTTAATACTAAATGTATATAATAAGGAAAAGTACTTACCTGAGCCTTGGAGGTCCAGCGGTGTCCATAGGGGTCACAGCAGAGTGGATCACAGCCAGCTCGCAGTGCCTGCCGGAGGGGCTCACAGACCAGTCTCTTGGATTCAAATGAATCCAGGAGGTGCAGCTCCTCCTGGGGGTCATAGCAGACTAAGCCGTATACTGGGACTCACAGAGCTCCAGGAGCTGCAGGCCAGGGTCCCTCTCCCTCTGGTACTATTTTCAGCTGGGGGTGGTATGGAAGCCAGACCCCTGAAAGTATTTTAGGCTGAAGATTTAAAAGATAAATCTCCCACCTCAGACATTCTAGCACTAGGTAGGAGAGGAGGCTGAGCCCCCCTCTCCCTGGCAGCTCGCGGACAGGGGGGATGTACACACCCCCCACCCGGCATTAGCAACAATGTGAAAGGTGTTAACCCCGTCAGACTGATTCACATGCAGGCTGCATGAATCAGCCCGGATTGGTTAAAGGTGCAGGAGGCTGAATTACCTCCTGCCAGGTTATATGTTCAAAACTGTATAAAAAGAGCCCTGTTTTACCCTGAAATTTATTATTCCATCTGTACTTCAGGATGATCACTACTACCTCCAACTAGTGTGGAAAGGTCCATGTCAGGACTCTTGAGTAATAAAACATCACTGCTTGAAGATTCTTCCTGAGGCCTATTACCTGCTGTATCCTGTGACCAATAATAGCTTACACTCTAACCCGTTCCCCAATACTTTGCCCACTGCTCAGCAGTCCTGATCCATAGTAAGCGGTCAGGAGGTACCAGCCTGCTCCCAGCAAAGAGGTGCTGCAGCAGCTATACCAGCTACCCAGAATTAAGTGGTTCTAGGTGTCGTGAAGGAGCCCAGTGGTGGCAGCGAGATTCTCCTACAACTATTGCGCAGTTGGCATTCGCAGTTGGCGAGTGTCTGGTGGCACCAGGAGGAGCGGTCAGTAACAGTCTGTTACTGACGGTGAGATAAACTGCAGACGGGTGGTGATTTAAGCCCACCCAGTCAGTGTATAACATCCGTTCAATGGCATTGACATCCATTGAACGGCAGCTAAAAGACAGACTGCTTCCTAAGGTGAACAAAACTAATCCTAAACATGTCTAATTCAAATTTACCAACTAAACTAAACTTGTCTATCAGAGGATACCACACTACAGGCCCTTAGGTCCAAGTCACAAACCGTATGTCTGTAATATGCTTTGTTTAGTTAAGCGCATTTGAGTGGCCTCTAGTGAATGCAGCCCAATGGTACCTTGTATCTGAGGTAGACAAAGAAGCCTTTCTCCACCAGATGGGAGATGTCACCGGGGTTCCTGCAGCTTGTACTTCAGACTTTGATGTAACATTTCCGTAACGTTGCCCGCATCCGTCCCTTCCTCTCTCAAGATGCCACCAAAACTATCATCTCCTGCCTCGATTACTGCAACCTTCTCCTTACCGGCCTCCCCCACTCCCACCTTGCCCCCCTCCGCTCTATACTCAATGCGGCTGCAAGACTCATCTTCCTCTCACGCCGCTCCTCCTCCGCCTCCCCTCTCTGTCTTGCATTACACTGGCTCCCCTTCCCCTACAGAATCCTTTTTAAACTCCTTACCACCACTTACAGCACTCTCCCAGTCTACTGCCCCTTATATCTCTAACCTCCTCCCCATTCACACTCCTGCCCACTCCCTGCGCTCGGCCAGTGATCACCTCTTCCCACTCACGAATCCAAGACTTCTCCCGTGCTGTCCCCCTTCACTGGAACGACCTCCCTCCATCCGTCTCTCTCCCAATCTGTGCTCCTTCAAACAGGCACTTAAAACTCACCTGTTCTACCTACCAACCATTCACTTAACCTCTCATCTCTTCTGCTCGTCGTCCCCTGACCCCTCTTCTCTCTCCCCTTTGCTTCACTGGCTCCCTTTTGTGCCTGACTCTGTTTACCCTCCCTTAGGATGTAAGCTCGTCTGAGCAGGGCCCCTCTTCCCTCCTGTCTCCACGCCTGTTCTTACGCTCCTACTCTACTGTATTTGCCTGCCCGGAGTTTCTGAAGTTCTGGTACTTTGTGTTTATTGTTCTGTATTGTTTTACCCTGTATAGTCTACTGTTTGTACCGTGTACGGCGCTGCGGAAACCTTGTGGCGCCTAACAAATAAACAACAATAACAATAATAACATTTCACCCAGCTCAGCAGAGATTGGAGGGTGAAGAGAATCGTAGAGCGCCGGGGAGGTGAAGCGCGGGGATGGGGCCTCCATGGGGCGAGTCCTTTGTAGAGTGGAAGAACAGGCAGAGGTCTGATCGGGAAGAGATTGTTACTTCTCTGGCTGCTGTTTCATTTCCCTGGGACAGGGGATTGGGGCTTTTTACACTTCCCAGATGTTGTAATGAGTGAAGACTTTACCACACAAAATATTTTGTACCTGGTAAAATTGGACTTAAGAGTCGCCATAGCAGGAATCTTTGGCTCAGATAAAGGATAAGGAAATACTCTATGAAGGGAACCTACAGAGAGGACAGAAATAAGAATGAGAGAGAAGGTCCATCCTATAACTTGGCGGGCGGGGGTGGGGGGCAGAACTACTGTGTGATTGCTGCAGGGGGGGGGGGACCAGAAGGGAAAGGTCTCGCTAATGCAAAGGAACTTTTGTGTGTTTTTGTTACCCTCACAAAATCTGCATTTTATTTGTGGTCATTTTCAATGTAATTTTATTGTTTAACCAAAACTTCTCTGTAATGATCCTGTCGGTGGTTTGTGCAGGTTTGTTTGTCAGCTGCTGCTGTTTGATCATATGAGTATAACAAAGGAAACCTACTGATCGGGTTCTCAGCGGCCAAGTGATTGTGCAGGAATAGCTCCATCATTCCGTAGCACTAAGCGGCAGGGGTTAGCATATGAAAGGAACAGTGTCCCCTTCTTATTATCCCTCCTTTCTCTTTTCTGTGCAGTGTTGGTTTATTTTATATTAGACTTAAACATTCTTAGCTTTAAGACAAATCCTCATGAATGAGAGAATAACTGCAGACGCGTGGAATCAGGATCTAATCGCCCCCCTCCAGCTCAACACGTGACCTGATCACCCCCCCGCTCCCCCCTCCAGCTCAACACGTGACCTGATCACCCCCCCGCTACCCCCTCCAGCTCAACACGTGACCTGATCACCCCCCCCCCCGCTGCCCCCTCCAGCTCAACACGTGACCTGATCACCCCCCCGCTACCCCCTCCAGCTCAACACGTGACCTGATCACCCCCCCCCCCCCCCGCTCCCCCCTCCATCTCACCGTGTGACCTGATCACCCCCCCCCCCGCTCCCCCCTCCATCTCACCGTGTGACCTGATCGCCCCCTGCTCCCCCCCCCCAATTCACTGCATGACTCTGTTTTTTACATTCCTGAGATGTTTGTTTTTTTCCACCGTTACCCTTGTGATGATCACACACAGTTTATGCTCTAATAATATTAAACTGTACAATCAGGATTTCACTACTAAATGTTCAGTATTAGAACACTAAGACTGCCCCCAGGACCGTGACCCCTTATAGGGTGTCAGGCTGTCACTAAATATTATATTCCGTACCTGAATCAAGCTTGTCAACCACTTAATTTCTTTTAGACTATTTCTGTGTTATATGTAATCTTAGCTGACAGTTTTGTACCTTATTTTACAAGTCATCTGACCTCCAAACCTGTCCGGTCCACAATTTAAGGAAAAGCGAACGAATCCACACACCAAAATGTTTGCAGGAATAGTTTCTAACAATAACGAGTGACTTGGATCCAAATACCTTCCAGCATTTTTATATACACATTATGTAACCTGGAAATGTATAAACAATAATAAGAGCAATTTTGCGCACAAAGTGTCATAAACTATAAGGGGTTAACAACACAAATCCATCACTAACCATCTGTGCATCTACCTTACTCTGCTACCTGGATATCTGATCTCAGACCTGGGGGTAAATGTATCGAGCTGCGAGTTTCCGGTGTGTTTGAATCATGGAGATGTTACCTCCCTGAACACGTTACTCCAGGTCCAGCTTCTCTCTAAGGCTGGGTACACACTACACAAAATTTCTCCTCGTGATATCGTTAACGATTTTACCAACGACTGAAAGTCCCGATCAGCAGCAGATTCCTGGGTACACACTATACACGTGTTACATGCTTTACCTTCAGATCTGTGCTCTTCATCTGTCATAACCAATCGTCTGAAGAGATGGTGACTGCACCCTCCATAGAGATCTATGGACACTGCCGGTCCTGGGTGCAGACACGGCAGAATTGGAACGAGACTGTTCCATCGGTGCACAAGATTTTTAGTTTTCAATTAAAAATCAAATGAAACAATACGATACGATGAGCTTTGGGACAATAATCGTTCATCGTTGGAGTGTACACACTAATGTGATAATGGGCTGACCGGTCATCTATATTGTGATTGGACCGATAATCAGCTAAAAACACTGTACCCAGCCTTACACTCCTCACTGAAGGTCTGACCTTATCACTGTAGGTGAGGTCTGTGTCTCTTCCTTGGCCTTCTCCCTGCAGATCTTATCTCAGAACTGGGCACATTCCTAGAGGTCTCTGATGTGGTATCTCTGTCCCTAGTTACACCATTGGGCACATTACTCAAGGGGGGTATCTCTGTCCGGTAGAGATCTCTAAAGATCACGTTGTAGACCTCACCTACAGTAATGTGTCCAGCTCGGAGATCTGCAGTGTGAGACATAGACCTGACCTATGTGATGAGAGCTCTGACGCGAGGGACTGTATGGGTCAAATTTTAATTATCCGGACATTGATTGGAGTACTGAGACCTGCGGTACAGCTGGGGAAATAGGTTTCTGAGCACGCTAAAAGACCATTACATGTCCCAATTAGTAGAGGAACCAACTAGGAACCGGACTATACTGGACCTAGTAATAACAAACAATGTAGACATAATATCAAATATTCAAGTAAGGGAGCACTTGGGAAACAGTGATTATAATATGGTCTCATTTGAAATTAGTTTCCAGAAGCAACGTTATAAGGGATCAACTAGGACTTTAAACTTTAGAAAGGCAAATTTTAATATGCTAAAGGAGTCTATAAAGTGCATAGACTGGGACAAAGCCTTTGAAGGAAAAAATACAGAAGAAATGTGGGCTGTCTTTAAAATGTTGTTGGAAACATACACGTATAAGCTTATTCCTATGGGAAATAAATGTAAAAGAATTAAGTCTAAAACCAATGTGGCTAAATAATAAGGTAAGGGAAGAAATGCAAAGGAAGAAGCGTGCATTTAAAGTGTTTAAGTCTGAAGGGTCAGAGGAGTCCTTCCGTAGGTACAAGGAATGTAATAAAACATGCAAAAAGGAAATTAGATTGGCTAAATTACAAAATGAAAGGCACGTTGCAAAAGAAAGTAAGACAAACCCTAAAAAGTTTTTTAAGTATATAAATGGCAAAAGGATTAAAAAAGATAATATAGGACCCCTAAGAAGTGAGATGGGTGGATTGATAAATGATACTAAGGAAAAAGCAGAGATATTAAACACGTTCTTTTCTTCAGTATTTACCAGAGAGGAACAAATGGCAGGAGTAATACATAAAAATGGAAATGAAACCATGCCATTAATTAATACTTGGTTGTCAGAGGAAGAAGTCCAAAGGCGACTGAAGAATATTAAGATAAATAAAGCTCCAGGTCCAGATGGCATACACCCAAGGGTCCTTATGGAGTTAAACTCGGAAATAGCTAGACCGCTATTCTTCATTTTCAGACATTCAATCTCATCAGGCTCAGTACCAAGGGATTGGCGAATAGCAGATGTGGTGCCGTTGTTTAAAAAGGGGACGAGATCACAACCAGAGAATTATAGACCTGTAAGCCTGACATCAATAGTGGGGAAACTACTGGAAGGTATTTTAAGGGACAGTATTCAGGATTACTTGGTACGCAATAAAATTATTAGTGGGAATCAACATGGATTTGTGAGGGATAGGTCATGTCAAACTAATCTAATTAGTTTCTATGAGGAAGTTAGTGGGAACTTAGACCAGGGCAGGACAGTAGATGTGGTCTACTTAGATTTTGCAAAGGCCTTTGATACAGTGCCACACAAGAGGTTGGTTTACAAAATAAGGGAACTGGGTCTAGGAATCAAAATTTGTACTTGGATCGAAAACTGGTTAGATAATAGGGAACAGAGAGTTGTGATAAATGGAACATTTTCTAATTGGTCAAAGGTCTTAAGTGGAGTTCCTCAAGGTTCCGTGCTGGGACCACTCCTTTTTAATATATTTATTAATAACCTTGGTGATGGTTTAGAGAGTAAAGTTTCTATTTTTGCAGATGACACTAAACTCTGTAAGGTAATAAAATCAGAGCAAGATGTAGCTTCTCTACAGAGGGACTTAAATAAACTGGAGGATTGGGCGGCCAAATGGAATATGAGGTTTAACACAGATAAATGTAAGGTTATGCATTCAGGGATCAAAAACAAGAACGCAATCTATAAATTAAATGGAATTAATTTAGGAGAGTCTATAATGGAAAAGGATTTGGGAGTGCTCGTAGACAGTAGACTTAGCAATAGTGCTCAATGTCAAGCAGCAGCTGCAAGGGCAAACAAAGTATTGGCATGCATAAAAAGGGGCATAGATGCAAGGGAAGACAGTGTAATTTTGCCACTGTATAAATCGTTGGTAAGACCTCATCTTGAATATGCAGTACAGTTCTGGGCACCACTCTATAAAAAAGATACTTTGGAACTAGAAAGGGTTCAGAGAAGGGCGACAAAATTGATAAAGGGTATGGAGTCATTAAGTTATGAGGAAAGGTTAGCCAGTTTAGGCATGTTTACTTTAGAAAAGAGGCTCCTAAGGGGAGATATGATTACTATGTACAAATACATTAGGGGTCAATACAGAGAGCTTTCATGGGAACTTTTTACCCCAAGGACCATACACAGGACACGTGGTCATCCCCTAAGGTTAGAGGAGAGGAAGTTTCACAACCAGCAAAGGAAGGGGTTCTTTACAGTAAGGGCAGTCAAGATATGGAATTCATTGCCAGGGAAGGTTGTGATGGCAGATTCAATAGATATGTTTAAGAAAGGGTTAGACAAATTTTTAGTGGAAAGGTGTATCCAGGGATACGACCGTTAATTTAAAATGAAGAATAGTAGTGGATATAGGGTAAACATAGGACTGCAATATTGAGTCTGGGGGGGATTTTCACAATTGAAACAGATGGGCGGCTGCTTACTCTGGATTAATTTCAAATATAAGTGCAGGATCGCAGGAGATCCAAAATAGGTTGAACTTGATGGACTGGTGTCTTTTTTCAACCTCCTCAACTATGTTACTATGTTACATGTGCTCCATTATCCTCACACTTGCTGGATTAACACACTCTCTCCATTCAGGTCCTCGTTGGGTCTTGGGTTGGTCATGGCTGTGGGAGTATTGATCGGAGGTTATCTGATGGTCCTGGCTGCTCTCAGTCCCTGTCCGCCCTTGGTGGGGAGCACGGCGGGTGTTGTCTTAGTGGTAAGTAATAACTTGTTCTGCATGCTTCACACTTATCATCACCATTTATTTATATAGCGCCAACAGTTTCACAGCGCTGTACAGAGGACTCGCTCAACGCAGTCCCTGCCGCATCCCATTGGAGCTTCCAGTCTGAATTCCTTAATGTACACACATACACCTTAATGAGCCAATCAACGCAAAACATTCACCGAAGAGTTTCATAGCAATCCAAATCGAATTGTCCTGCGATATAAAACCCACTACATGAGACTTCAAGATCCAGTAATCCGGCCTCATTGTGGAACCGTCACAGAGAGATGAATTTGCAGTGATTACCACCCCCCCCACCCTGCCAAAATGTCTCCAACATAACGAAGTGGGAAGAGCAATAAACACTTTCACAGATGTGATCTCTACATTGTGATGTGAGCTGCAGAGTTCTATCCAGTAGGGAAGGTTGTACTCAGACAATAAGATACATGGAGGAACTAATCTGACTGTTTATTGAGGGGATTTATTATTCTGTGTTTTTATAAGTTGTCTTTCTTTCCCCTTTCCCTGCTGGAGTGAGGGGGTGGTTACACTGCGGAAGGTGATACAGCTATTAGTGCAGGATAAGCGATTTCACTGAGCTGGGGATTTCCAGGGCATTGGGCCTGATTCATTGAGGAACTTGGCCAAGAATTTGAGTAAATTTTCTGCACAAAACCATGTTACAATACAAGGGGTGCATATTACTTTATTTTTTGCACATAAGTTAAATACTGGCTGTTTTTTCATGTAACACATCTATAATATAGGTATTACGGAGACCTGGTGGGATGATACACATGACTGGGCAGTCATGGAAGGCAATACTAACTACAGGAGGGATAGGGTAAATAAAAGGGGAGGAGGAGTATGTCCTTATATTAAGTCAGTGTTAAAACCAGGTATTCAGGAAGTTATTTACGAGAATATTGGTGATAATATAGAGGAACTGTGGGTGGAAATATCCAGCGGAGGAAAAAGTTCAGGGAAGTTGCTGATAGGGATATGCTATAAACCGCCAGATATTAGTATGAGTGAGGAAGACCAACTTCTACAGCAAACTGAAAAGGCTGCACAACTAGGTCAGGTTATAATTATGGGGGATTTTAATTATCCGGACATTAATTGGGGTAACCGTTTCTGAGCACGCTAAAAGACCATTACATGTCCCAATTAGTAGAGGAACCAACTAGGAACCGGACTATACTGGACCTAGTAATAACAAACAATGTAGACATAATATCAAATATTCAAGTAAGGGAGCACTTGGGAAACAGTGATTATAATATGGTCTCATTTGAAATTAGTTTCCAGAAGCAACATTATAAGGGATCAACTAGGACTTTAAACTTTAGAAAGGCAAATTTTAATATGCTAAAGGAGTCTATAAAGTGCATAGACTGGGACAAAGCCTTTGAAGGAAAAAATACGGAAGAAAAGTGGGCTGTCTTTAAAATGTTGTTGGAAACATACACGTATAAGTTCATTCCTATGGGAAATAAATGTAAAAGAATTAAGTCTAAACCAATGTGGCTAAATAATAAGGTAAGGGAAGAAATGCAAAGGAAGAAGCGTGCATTTAAAGTGTTTAAGTCTGAAGGGTCAGAGGAGTCCTTCCGTAGGTACAAGGAATGTAATAAAACATGCAAAAAGGAAATTAGATTGGCTAAATTAGAAAATAAAAAACAAGTTGCAAAAGAAAGTAAGACAAACCCCAAAAAGTTTAAGTATATAAATGGCAAAAGGATAAAAAAAGACAATATAGGACCCCTAAGAAGAGAGATGGGTGGATTGACTAATAATAATAATAAGGAAAAAGCAGAGGTATTAAGCACTCTCTTTTCTTCAGTATTTACTAGAGAGAAACAAATGGTAGGAATAATACATAAAAATACAAAATAAAGGTGAAAGGGGGACGTTTGAAGGGTAAGTCCACCTACATTCCCCCAGCATGCAATGGTGTTACTGAACAGACCTCACTGTAATGTCACAGTATTAGCTGTGTGTGTACATGTTGTATATTCAACAAACTGGCTGGAGAGACAGCGAGAGAGGGCTCGTGGTTCAGATGAAACGGGTGGTTAGAGCCGTGGTAGTCATTAAAACGATGACCGGATCACCAATACCAGATACCACAACAGGAATACACCGAAGGTGTATTCCCTGGCACACTGGTAATACTGCCTGTACAATGTTATTTAGAAATCCTAATACATTCTACACGTTGCGCCTCCTTAAAATAGCAGGTTAAGAACACCAAACATAAGTGCGGCTTGAAGTGACGTCATCGTTACCCGCCGGCTTCTTCATTCGTCGGCAGGGTTTCCGGTCACTGTTTCCAGCTGTCAGTATTACCAGTGTGCCGCTGTATTCCTGGCGGTGTATCTGGTATCGGCGAGCCGGTCATCGTAAGAGGATGCCCCACCGGGTTAGAGTTGGCTTATTACTCATTGGTAATTAACATTAGATTTAGAAGGCAGAAGATAATTGGAGGACTACAGGTCACAGCTTGTATTGTCTCCAGGAGAGGTCGTGTGAGGACAGAGGGAAGAGGATGAGGAAGGTCAGTGTTTCAGATCACTGGATCTTCGGTTTCCCAGCTCGTGAGAGATCTCTCAGCCAGAAAGACAGGAACTTTGCACCTTGGCAAAACCATGTTGCATTGGGGGAGGTAAATTTAAAATGTGAGGACAGATTTAGAGTTAGGACACAAAATCCACCAGAGGAACAAGAAATGATTACATGGGGCACTCAAATGAACTGAAAAATCAGATAACTAACTGATCTGAAAAATATCTGTTAAATACAACTTTATTTATTATCATAATAAAAAATATCTAATCGCGAAATATTTAAAAAGTGTGTGTATGATGATTAACCATAAGGTACATTATTACCTGATAAAATGGACAGAAAGAAAAAATTCCTTGTGTCCTACCGCGATGCTACTCAAGACTAAATATATGGCAAATTTGATTTGATAGCATATATATATATATATATATATGCCAAAAGAGTCAGTGAATAATACTTAGAATGAATGGTCTCCTACGATCCTACCACTCGGTCCTCTTAGGACATAGAGCTGGCAGAAGCTCTAAATGTTATTCTCCCTTTCCACTCTCATTACAACGCTGGCTAATCATGAAGCTAGGCTCAACGGCATGAGAGGTGATTGATTAATTGATTGAGTGACTGGTATATAGCGGTCTTAAATATGTATACAGTGAAATCTGTCAACGATCACCCTCATAACCCGAGAACCAACTGCCCTCGGTGAAATCACACGAATCCCTCCGAGGACTAGATCTGATTAAAAATGAAAATGCTTTTTAAATGACAGATAGACGGCACTTTTATATTTACTACCGAAACACTGTCATGTAATGACAATGTATTTTACTGTCTGGTGGGGTAAGGTAATAGGGCTGAATATTCTCATCATATCTAGTAATTGGACCCGCTATACAGGGTGAGCCCTTCTCAATTAAATATCCACCATCATGGTGATACCATCAGGTCCTCTTATAATATAGGATTGGGGGAAGAACAAATCGTTTCCCTCCCTGTTTTCTTAACATTACAGCGCTGTCTGATCACTTTAACCATGTGGGGGCAGCGTTGACTAATCGCTTTAACCATGTGGGGGCAGCGTTGACTAATCGCTTTAACCATGTGGGGGCAGCGTTGACTAATCGCTTTAACCATGTGGGGGCAGCGTTGACTAATCGCTTTAACCATGTAGGGGGAGCGTTGACTAATCGCTTTAACCATGTAGGGGGAGCGTGAGTGATATGTTTGGTGCACACGTATATATTGATATTAAAACAACATATTGCTTGGGGTGCTATATATCAGTAATCATTTCAGCACTTAAAGTATGCTTGCCACCAATATTGTCTCACATTTCCCCGAAAGGCTTAGTTTTGTAATATCTAAGTTGATCATATATATATTGCAGCCGGAGTAGTGCCACTAGATAGCAATATATAATAGTACTTTCTACCTAGTGAAATAAGTTAACAAATCTGGATGTTCATTCCTAAATCGTATTGGTAATGAGTAGCAAGTGCGGCGTCCGCCGAAGCGCGTTTCGCTACAAGCTTTCTCTAGGCAAGCCGATGCACTGCTAGAATTGGCTATTTAGAGTGGAGAACCCTCCTCCTAGTTTGACGTCAGACCTAGCAACGTTACGGCAACCAAAGGTTGTCGATAATCACTTCCGTCAAACCCACGATCGCTCTTATGTGAACAAAAAGAGACAGCAGAGATGGACAATATAGGGAATTAAATATTAATGAATCGTGTTCTTTTGATGATGACATACAGGGGAAGAATAGACTCGCTTATACATATAACTCGGTGGGTATAATATATAAAACATGGGAAAGCATAAAGCTTACTGATGACAATCCTATTAGGCTGGTAATAATACAGACGGTGCATTAACATAAATTAATAATAATGAAATATATCTATTTGACAAACCTCCATTGTAATTAAGCCAATTTCAATTCATATCAGATTTAGATTAAATGGGTGATGTTACAGTATTAGATAATTATAACGTAAAACATGGATGTTCGTAGAAATACAATGATTCGGTGCATTGTCATATTGAGCACCAGTAGTTAGGGGCACCCCTGATAAGTCAATCAATAGATGGGTGAATAATCAGTGATAAAAAATAACTAAATAAACATATTATTAGAGTGATACTGTAATAATAAATACAAGAAATAACTATCAATAAAGTGAATGGTGATAAATGATGATAATTTATGGAAGACGGTCCTTGGACCGATGCAATAGTGTCATAATTATGTGACAGGGAAAAAAGGAATAAATGTGAAACTAAACTGTGAATAAAGTGAAAAGGAAAAAAGTGAGGTAAGAAAGTTATTTATATATATATATATGTCTTAATAATTTTATGATAAAATACCAATTTGAATTGTTACTAATTAATTCAACTGAATAGTGAAGTTGGCTTTCCAAGGCAACGGCCAACAGCATATATTGGTCCCAGAGCCTTTTGGATTAAGATATATAAATTAATTTAAGAATACTGTGTAGTTGCTATGGTCATTAGGACCATATGGAGTCATACTTCCCATCAAAAATATCTTCTTAGTCTCCCTTCGTAATAATTCTGTTTGTCTATCTCCACCCCTGAGACCGAAGTTCACTTCTTCCATAGCGAATGCTGTCAATAGTCTGGAATCACTTCGATGATATTTTAAGAAGAGTTTGGCCACTACTGTTTAGATATTTAAACTTTTTAAATATTTCGCTATTAGATATTTCTTATTATGATAATAAATATTTAACAGATCAGTTAGTTATCTGATTTTTCAGTCCATTTGAGTGCCCCATGTAATCATTTCTTGTCCCTCTGGTGGATTTTGTGTTCCAGATTACTGTTAATGATTGGGAGCACCCTTTTCACAGATATACATTATTTTCATGTCAATTATAGTTAGATATATATCTGTTAAGAGATATTATGGAATGCTTGGTGCGGTGATTTTCTTTGTTTGAAATAAGATTTAGAGTTGGGGTAGGACATGTCCTAGATCAACGTTTATTTTTATGCTGAAATTTAAAAAACAAAAAAAAACCATAAGTATTTGTGTGCTACATGAGAAAGCAGCCAGTATTGTCCTACGTGCCAAATAATAATCTAATTTGCACCCCTTGCATTGTAACATGGTTTGTCCAGGAGTAAATTTACTCCTTTTTTCTTTGCTTTGCTCCTCTTAATGAAGAGGCAGAATACAGCCGGGGACGGCATTGATCGTCCTGTTGGTTGGGGGTAACTTCACAGACCGATGTTCAATAAGAAAATTCTCATCAGTGGTCCAGTATGACACTAGAATTTCACACAGTATTAAGTAATTAATCCTATAACAGCGATCCCTCGTTTTGTGGCTAATGGTTTCCAATGAGCTTTGCTACAAACATTATATTTAATGGTTCTATAGTGTGATGAACTCGTTCAGTGACCCATTGTTGGATCACATGAGAGTCTGGTAACTAAGCGTGTATTAATACACCCAGTGCCAACATACATGTACCAGAGAGTCAGAGACCCTGACTGTACAGATATAGTATACAGGAATGTCATCTTGGCCTGCAAACCTTTGTACTGGCCCATAAGACCAATGGTATATGGCCAAACGTAGGTGCGTATTGTCACTAGATGTCACCTGTGACATCCACGAGGGTTATTGGGCAATTAAACCAAATATCACAGCCAAAAACAAGCCCATAATAATAGAATGGCAGAATCAGGACTTGTGTGTCCTGTATAACGGGGGGGATCGGCCCTCGTGTGTCCTGTATAACGGGGGGGATCGGCCCTCGTGTGTCCTGTATAACGGGGGGGATCGGCCCTCGTGTGTCCTGTATAACGGGGGGGATTGGCGCTTGTGTGTCCTGTATAACGGGGGGATCGGCCCTCGTGTGTCCTGTATAATGGGGGATCGGCCCCTCGTGTGTCCTGTATAACGGGGGGGATCGGCCCTCTTGTGTCCTGTATAACGGGGGGGATCGGCGCTCGTGTGTCCTGTATAACGGGGGGATTGGCCCTCGTGTGTCCTGTATAACGGGGGGGGATCCGCCCTCGTGTGTCTTGTATAATGGGGGGATCGGCCCTCGTGTGTCCTGTATAATTGGGGGGATCGGCCCTCGTGTGTCCTGTATAATGGGGGGAT